>JALMGJ010000015.1:2227500-2500000 GCA_023362775.1 Charina bottae
ACCGTCACAGCATTCCCACAGTCACGTGATCACAATTTGGGCACTTGGCAACCAGTTCACATTTATTTATTTTTATTTATTTCCAACTTATATCACCGCCCATCTCCCCCCACAAGGGGACTCTGGGTGGTTTATGACCGTTGCAGCATCCTGTGGTCACATGATCACCATTTTCGACCTTCCCGGCTGACTTCTGGCAAGCAAAATCAATGGGAAACAGTGTGATTTGCTTAACGGCCAGGTGGTTCACTTAACACCTGTGGTGATTCGCTTAACGGCTGCTGCAAAAAAGGTCATAAAATTGGGTCAGATTCGCTTAATGACCGCTTCGCTTAGCAACTGAAATTCCAGTCCCAATTGTGGTCATTAAGTGAGGACTACCTGTATGTGATTGAGACTACTAAGAAAGGCACCATGTAAAAACACCAAAGATGACTGGAGAAATCTAACGTTTAGACCTTTCCCTACAAATCCACGGATCAATCCAAGGTTCTGCATTCATTGTTGGACTCCAGCTTTGAGCCCTCCTCACCAACAGAGCAGCTGCACCACTTTTGAGTCTTGCACTGCTGGTCCTTTCAGCTGAAGGCAGCTGATGCCTGCAGCTCCCTACGATTGCCAGCCTTGAGGCCGACGCATCAGAAAGCCGAACAAAGGGGCCACAGGAGATGCCCAGCCGTGGGGCTGAACCGAATCCAGGGCTGGAGATGGAAACGTGCTTGGAATGGCAGGATCTCGGTTGAAGTGCCTGGAGAAAGGCACCCCGAGGGGCCTTGGGCCTGACTCTGTGCAGATGCCCAGGTGATTGGCAGGCACCCCCTCTCGGTCTGTGGCTTTTAGGTTAAAAACTGTCCCCCAGCTAAGCAGGAACGAACAAGCACAAGGAAAGACAAGCCATCCGTTCTCCCAATTGCTTCCAACTGTGGCTGGTGATATTATACTCCCAGAGAGTAAGTTACTATCCACAGTCAGACATGGCAAAGCAGGTAACTCCTCAGTGGCTGAGTTCAGAGAAGACATTTAACGTGCTCCATATATGCCTGTCACAGGCATTTGCGCAGCCAAGTGTGAACCTTGGTTGGCCTCACGTAAGCCTAGCCCATGTTACATGGTTTATGGAATCTGATGGAATGGGACAGCAGACAAAAATGGCAAGTGCAATAAATAAATGGTGTGGAGGGGACAATGTTTTTCAGAAGGTAATTTCAAGCTTGCTCCAGATATTGAACTACGCACACCTCTACTTTCAGAGCAAGAAAATGCATCTGCGGCTACTTCTCTACTCTTCTACTTGTTACATCTCTTCCCCAAAAACCTTTTCTGAAACCTTTCAACTCGGCATGTAAGGAAAAAGTGCAGCCATTTTTCCAGAAGAAGGCTAGAGTTTTGTTACGCATTGAGGGCGCAGCCAAGAACGCAGGGCCTCTTCTGTGAATGGGCTGCTTCTTTTGCAAATGAACGCCATGCCTCACATCGCCCTTGGCAGGAACATCAAGGGTGGGTGCCTCCACTCATCCACGGCCAAAGACATTTGAGAATGGGCCAAGGAAAACGGATGTCTGCCCATCCCAGGCACTCTTTGGGCTGGGCTTGCAAATGCTGTGCAACCTCCAGAGTCCAGAATGAAGGGATGGTAGGAGGAGAGCCATGTGACAAAAAAGCAGAGGAAGTCTGGTAGCATCTTCGTCTAGTGGTTAAGGCAACGGGCTAGAAACCAGGAGTCTGTGAGTTCTCGTCCCGCCTGAGGCATGAAATCAGACTGGGTGACCTTGGGCCAGTCCCTCTCTCTCAGCCCTAGGAAGGAGCCAATGGCAAACCAGGAGACTGAGAGTTCTAGTCCCGCCTTAGGCACAAAAGCCGGCTGGGCGACCTTGGGTCAGTCAATCTCTCTCAGCCCTAGGAAGGAGCCAATGGCAAACCAGGAGACTGAGAGTTCTAGTCCCGCCTGAGGCGTGAAAGCCGGCTGGGTGACCTTGAGCCAGTCCCTCTCTCTCAGCCCAACTAACCTCACAGGGTTGTTGTTGTGGGAAAATAGGAGGAGGAAGGAGTATTAGGTATGTTCGCTGCCTTGAATTATTTATAAAAATAATAAAGGCGGGATAGAAAATAAATAAATAAATAAATAAATAAATAAATAAATAAATAAATAAATACATACATACATACATACATACATACATACATACATACATACATACAGTTGTCCCTGGCTACATGTAATGAGCTGTGGGAATAACTTTGGGAGACAGGAGGAAGAGCCGCAGCCTAGACAATGAATCAGAGTCCAAAGGAAGGATGGTGTGGAGAAAGTGTCTCTGAAGGAACCCTCCCTAGTTCTCTGGAAAGTAAAGCCAGAGAAGGGGGGGTGTTACTGTAAGACTCCATTACTGTAATTTTACTTTCTCTTACTGTAACTTTACCATAAAAGTAGTATTAGACCTCAACAGGGTGGTCAGCCCTGTCCAACACCGACTAGGAGATGGGTGAGTCTAGATCAATGGTGTGGAAGGGTGTGGTGTCCGTCAGGAGCTGAGGTTCAATCCAGGTTTCCATCCCAGCCCTTCTTGAAACTCAGCAGGCAAGCAGACCATCCATCCATCCATCCATCCATCCATCCATCCATCCATCCTCTAGTCATAGTGTCAACCCCACAAAACAAATCCTCCATCTGTCAAGCCTCTCCATGCATCCAGTGAAGTGACCTGCAATTCAGGAGAGCTTTGCCATTTAACAAAACATGTTCAGTCTTAAAAGGGGCCCCTGGCTCCTTCAGGCTTGGCCTCTTTAGGCCAAGTCTGAGACTGATAATGATAGACAGATGATAGACAGATGATGATAGATAGATAGATAGATAGATAGATAGATAGATAGATAGATAGATAGATAGACAGACAGACAGACAGACAGACAGACAGACAGACAGACAGACAGACAGACAGACAGACAGACAGATAATAGAGAGAGGGAGAAATGATAGATAATGATAGGTAGGTAGGTAAGTGGGTGGGTGGGTCGATGGATGGATGGATGGATGACAGACGACAGATGATTGATAGTCTCGGAAACTATAAGTCCCAGCCTCACTGGGGAATTGCCTAGCCTGGTTCTATAGTGAATTCATTAAGGTGGAGTCTCTGAATGACCTGAAACCCGCTCCCAGCCTCCCCACATCACGACTGACCGGGCCCTCAGCCTCGGGGCCAAAGCCCCACTCCTCCAGCATCAGCAGGCCGGGTGAAAGTCCAGCACCTCTGGCCCAGGCTGACCCCTCCCCTCCCCTCCCCTCCCCTCCCCTCCCCTCCCCTCCCTGTCTTATATTGTCCCTCTGCAGGGCAACAGCAGCAGTTCCTCCCCATCCATTTCTGGGAACTTTCCGGGGGGGGGGGGGTGGCTTTCTAGCTGCCGTTTCTGCTCAATCGGAGGAGCGAAAAGGGGGCCAGGGCAAGGGGGGGGGGACATTTCCACAAAATGCCTTCTTTCCCTGGACAGCTGCCAACCCACCCCCAGTCCCTCCCTGGAGCTTTTGCTGCTTTTCAGAAGCGGTTTGTTCGTTCCTCCCTGCAAAAAGTTTGAGTATTTTCAGAGAGGAGCTGACCTTCATCTAAATTTGAGGATGGGCTGCCGATCCTTTCTCCTCAGCCCCGTATTTGATCCCAGGTTTTGTTTCTTTTCATGCATCTCATGGCAACGCTGCACTGGTGGGTGGGTGGGTGGGTGTATGCGCACGTGCACATGCAAAGATGACCTTGGAATCCTGCTGGTGTTTCCTACCAGGCACGTGCGCGACACGCCAGTGTTGGGGAGGGGGGGCTGTTGGTGCCACCAAACAGTGCCTGACACGCGGGGCGGGGGGCGGCTTTTGTGCACCCCTCTGCATTTCCTCACCGGGAATTCCCCCCGAGGGAAGCAGGGCCCTGAGGGAGCGGGTCCATCGGATTTGCCAGAAGAAATGGGGGGGGGTGCCCCCTCTCAAAAGAACCAGCCCTGCCCCGCTCCAGCTTTTTTCAGGTTGGAAACCCCCAAAGATACGAGGTTGCTGTTTCGCGACTGTTGGTGTTTGGGCAGGAGTTTAAAAAGTGACTTGCAGTGGCTTATTTTACCAAACTAGGTTTGCAGCAGATCAGAAACTGCGGTTTCCCAACCTAGTTCTGTTTCCTGACTCGGGAATGCCGCGTTTCTCCTGCCTCTCTCGTGTCCCGACGAGCGGAAGGGCTCAGTTCAGCCCCGGGGTGAACTGGGGGGGGGGGGGGGCACAGCTCTTAAAAGGGTACTGTCGCCTGCCCTCTTGCCCCCCTTTTCCAGGGAAACCCGGGCAACTTTCTGAGCCCGGAGAAACTGCCGGACTGAGCGGCCAGGCCGCCCCGCGACCCAAAGAGGCGTCCGGCTTTACTTCGGCCTTTCGAATTAGACCAGCTTTAAGGAGGGCGCCCGGTTGGGGAAGGGCCGCCTCCACCAGGCGGGCGAGCTCCGCGCCCCGCGGCTCCCGCGACAGGCGGGACAGAAGCGCAGCGGCCGGGCGGGGAGACCCCCCACCCAGCTGCGAGCCACGTGACCGCCTGGTCCCCCGCCCAGCGAGCCCGCCGCTGCCCGGGCAGAGCCGCCTCTCCGCCTCCAGCGCGGGGGGAGGCGAGGCGGCCCAGAGGATAAGAGGCGGCCGGGCGGCGGGGCGCAGGAGACGCGGCGCCTGCCCGGACGCGGCTCGCCGGTGCGATTGCGCGGCCCTTGCCACCCGCCAGGGAGGTCCCTCCAGCCAGGTCGGTGCCCGCGCCGCCGCCGCGGCAGTCCGGGGCGGCGGGTCCACGCGCGCCTCCCTCGGTCGGCAGCCCGCGCCTTTTCCTGCCCCCTCTTGCCGTCCCGGGGTGGGGGGCGTCAGCCGCACCAGGAGCATTGAGGGGCATCCAGGACAGCCCCCCTCCCAGCCCCCAGCCTGGCCCCCTGCTGCTTCCTCCCCAGAGCGGGCATCACCCGCTGCTCCCCCTTTCTATCCCTGAAGTCAGCCCGTGGCCGGCTCCGCTGCTCAAGGGACAGCGTTTGCCCACTGACCAATGTGGGCAGCAGCACCCCTTTTAGTGGGGAGGCTGGCTCAGGTGACCTCTCCTGGGGGTGACCCGAATTGCTCTCAGGCACGGGGAAGGGGTGGCCAGTTTCCGCCCCGCCCCCAGGTCATTGGCCGTGGACTGAAGATGTTGGCCCCCAGCGCCTGGGGACAAGGGGTTCGCCAGGGGCAAGGAAGACCGTCTGGGAGCCCAACCCGGGGGCTCCGGTCGCAAGAGCCCCACTGGTGGCGGCTGCTGTGTGTACTGAGGGCAGGGTGGCACCGTCAGCCACAAACGAGGAAAGGCCCTTGGGATGTGACCAGCCCCAGTGACAGACTTTTCTCCAGTAAGAGAGATCGACAGTGGCGGTGGGAGCATTAAACGTGGAAGCCGCAGGTGCTGGGCACTGGCCATGTGGCAATAAAAGCCTCCCCCGAGGCACCGGAACAAGGGCCTCCCGCTCTTGGGCCCTGCGGGAGCTGGACATCGGAGGCAGCTCCTGTGCCCGGCTGGGCTCCTGCGGGCAGGCCGAGGGAGGGGTCATCTGTGCGGAGAGACGGGGGCACCGAGGCCGGCCGCCAGAGCTGTCCCAGAGCCTCCCCAGCAGGCGCAGCCGCACACGACCCACGCTGCGCCCGGCTGAGAGCAAAGGGGTGGGCATGGGGTCTAGCCAGCCCCCCCCAAGAGGGCCCTTGCCTCTTGCTGCCGGTTCCCCTCACACAGCGGTGCCTCCGGTTCGGCTCTGCCGTTGAGCCTTGTTGACAGCGATGACTTAAAAGTGCGTCTAATGGGCCAGTGTTGCAACCGCTACTCTCAGCATTCCTGGGGGTCTCAACACGTCTGGAGCAGATCTGCCTGGGGAGAGCTGAGGGGCCCTTGGGAGAGATGGTTGGGCCGAAGGGGACGTAATCAGGCACGGCGGGCGATTCTCAGCCTCTTCGAGTTTATTACTCCTTTTTGCAGGTCTTTCTATACCGCTCCTCATTGCAGAGAATCCCAAAGTGGTTTAGAAATCCTAAAAATCTGTTGAAGTAAAACCATAGGGGTGTGGTGGCTCAGCAGGTAAGACGCCAGGCTTGTCGATCGCAAGTTCAGAGGTTCGAGATCCTAGCCCTGCGTGATGGAGTGAGCTCCCGCACTCGCCCCAGCTCTTGCCAACCTAGCAATTCGAAAACGTGCAAATGCAAGTAGATGAATAGGTGCCACTTGCGTGGGATGGTAACAGCGTTCCGCGCGCATCATGCCACATGACCATGGAAGCGTCTTTGGACAATGCTGGCTCTTCGGCTAACAAACGGAGATGAGCACCGGCCCTAGAGTCGAACACAACTGCACAAATGTGCGGGGGGAACCTTTACTAAAACCATAAAGAACAGGATCCCAAATGGCCTGGATAAAAACCAACCAGAGCAAAGGAGGCCTTGCAAAGAGGGATACAGTACTAAGATGGAGAAGGTGCCTCAAACACCAGCAGGGGAGGCTGTTCCTTCCGTACCTTGAAGCTTGGCATTATGAAGGCCCATCAATCTGGGCTGCCTTCGTCTCTGGCCCTCTCAAGATCCTGTCCATTTGCGCCCTCCTCCCAAGAGTGGGATGGGTCAGGACGGCAGGGAGGAAAAGGATGGCGGAGGTCTGCTCTCTTCTGCCAGAGAAGGACCTCTTCTGGTCATGACCAGAGCTGGATTTCCAGCTTCACCGACTTTTCTTCTCTCTTCTCTTTCTTAGTCAAGGAGAGTTGAGGATGCTGCAGGCAGCCATTTCCCTTCTCCCATCTCTTGGAGAGCTAAAAATGCTACCCAAGTTAGCCACCCTCGCGATGGTCCTCAGCATCCTGCCGCTGCCCCTTAGCAGTACCCAGGTAAGAGGTGAGAGGACATAGAATGAAGCTGAGGAAAGATGATGCCCACCAGATCCCAGGAGCAGGGGTCTAGGCCAGTGTTTCTCAACCTTGGCCACTTTAAGAGGGGTGGACTTCAACTCCCAGAATTCCCCAGCCAGCCATGCTGGCTGGGGAATTCTGGGAGTTGAAGTCCACCCCTCTTAAAGTGGCCAAGGTTGAGAAACACTGGTTTAGGTGGCTGAGGAGATGCAGGCCAGTTGTGCCTGGTGGGGGTGGCCTGGAGCTGAAAGCCAAGCCTATTATTATTCATGCATTTTAAATAATTATACATTGTTCTTCAAATGTTTTCTTTGACAGCTTACAACATTCTGTGTTCATGATCTTTCTAAAATGTACATGCCCAAATTGCCTCTCTCAATTGGTTGGGAAATACAGCTCCCATAATTCTTTGTAGCAGCAGTGTCCACAGGAGGGGGGTCAGAAAAGTCAAGATGGCGACTGCACCATCAAAGCCCCATTGTTTTTTTTACCTGCTCAACGAGGCCATTGCTGTTCTGATTTAGGGATTCTGGAACCTGCGATTCCGGCACATCTGGAAGGCGCTTCGAAATTTAAACTTACAGTAAAAGCCGCAGTTGAAATATCTAGACAAGTCTGGCTGATCTTGGAAAGCTAGGCAAGGCCGGTCTGTGTGGTATTTGGATGGGAGACCGAAATGAAGTCCTAGGGGATTGACTGGACTGGGAGGGAGAAGAAGGACATGCAAACCACTTCTCTTCTCTTGCCAAAAACTGCCTGAACAAGTCTGTGATGTTACCGGCTCGAGCTGAAGGAAACTTTTAGAAGCAGCGAAAGGAAAATTCACCCAAAGCTCCCGGGCAGCATAAATATTAACAACTAAATAATCCAGTCATATACTTTTGGAGGGCTGCAAAGCAACCAAAAACTTCAAAACAGGCCAGATACGGAGCCTTGGTAGTCAGAGAAGGGCTGCTGCTGTGTTTTCTCACAAAACTCGTTCTCACTTACCTGATCACTTTGGCCTCGGGAACTCGTGCGGGGAGGGGGCCTTGAACAGCGAGGTGGCCCTGCTCTTGTCATCCAGTGGCCTCTGAATCATGGCCGCCCTCCAGCCGTCTGCCAGGGGATCCTTTTCTGGCCACAAGCAGGAATACTCCAAGGTTGGGCTTCGGCTTTTCCATCCCGGGCTGTCCCAGTGGATTGGGTGCAGCCCCCCACCCCCCGGCTAAGCCTTAGGAGACGCCAGGAGGAAGAAAACCCGCTTTAGGCCGGCCTGATTTCTGGGGTGCGGGCCCAGCGCGGGGAGCCCCTTCCCAACCAGCTCTGCTTTCCTCCTCCTCCTCCTAGAACTGCTTGAGCAAGCAACAAGTCGCAGCTGCCGTCCGACAGATGCAGAAGCTGCTCTCGGCTCACGAGGCGGCCCAGATGCGGACCCTGCGGAGCCTGGAGAAGCAGCTCGCGCTCCTGCCAGGTGGTGTCCAGAAGCCGCCAGCCAAGCAGAATGGTAAAAGACCAGCAAACCAAGAAAAAAGTCAAGATGGTGTCCGTAACTTTCGTTGGGGGCGCCATCTTGCTTTTTTTGATCCACACCAACCCCATGGGCACCCCTGGAATCGAAGACTGCAGAATCCAGGGGAAAGGGCATTGAATTGACTTCATTGGAATAAAATTGACTTTTTTTTAACCATTCTATCCCGTATCCCACCTTACCCTTTTAGTCCTCGCCACAAACACATGAGGTAGATTGTTTCAGGGCTGAGTGGGGATTTGAACCCAGGTCTGCCTTGTAGAAGCCCAGTAAACTAGCTGTTGATTCTCCCTGTGGACAGGCTCCTCCCAAAACCGAAAGGACACGATAGTAATGTCTTTGCTTATTATTTAACCCGTGTTATTCCTGGGAATTAACTAAAGTTAATTTAAAGTTAAAGTTAAAGTTAATTAAGGAAAAAGGGGAGGGAGGAAGAAGGAAAATGAGAACCAAACGTGCCAAAGTTCTTCTGATGGTCTTGTTAGTTAAAAGTGATGGACATGGCAGCCTAACATACATTTTGTGCATTAGGAAACGTGTGAAAATAAATCCAGTAGCATTTAAGATGCTACCTTTGTTTTTTGTTTTTTTTAACTACAGCAGATTTCGCTGAAACGTTTTGAATGAGTCTGTTTGCATTTTCCCTACTGGGGCATAGCCTTTTAAATTTTTTAAAAGGTTTTAATTCCCCTTCCCCAACTGTCTTCTTCTAAGCTTCCATGAACAGTGGGGCCACCAAAAATTAGGAATGGGGTCTGGCCATTTGCATTTGGATTCTCCAATTCTATACTCAGCTGCAGGGCCGGGAAACTCTCTCCTGATTAAAGCAGGAATTGTTTGAGGAGCCAAGAAGCGGCTGCATCTTGTTTCCTGTCCCCTTCTGCCTTCCTCCCCACAGAGAGCTGCGCCCTCCCGGCTGCGCCCCCCAACGGCAGGAGGCTGGGCAGGAGGACGGCCGTGGGGAGTGAGGTCCACTTCGTCTGCAACCTTGGCTTCACGCTGATGGGCTCCGAGACGCAGGCGTGCCTGGCGAACGGAACGTGGAGCGGACGGCCAGCGTTCTGCAAAAGTGGGTGTCTGCTGGAAGGAGAGATTTCTTGTTCCTGATCGTGGGTTTGAAGCCGCCTTGCCTCCAAGATGCACATAAAGCCTTTGTCCCTGCTTTCATGGAGCTGAGCTGCTTCAAAATGTGTTTTTTTTAATTAATTAATTTTATGTTTATCCTGCCTTATTTTTTTATAAATAACTCAAGGTGACGAACATACCTAATACTCCTCCCTCCTCCTATTTTTATGGGTCATCTAGTTTATTTTGCTTATCGATCCGCCCATGTTTGTCTTTTATACAACAGTGTAAGTTAAGCCCCTGTCTCAGAACAGCTGGTAGCAACAAAACAAGGCTTTTCCAAGCTCACAATCATAAAACAGCTCTGCAGAGCAGCTGGATAGCATAGAAGGAACCAAGGAGGGAAAAACTGGTGGCGAGCAAGGTGAATATTGCAAGCTTAGGCATGAGATTTTAAACAAGGCTTCCAAAATAAATCGTAACTGAGTGGGTTTGCAGAGAAGACATAAGCAACAGTTTGCCAGACACAGAAGCTGGGTTTACACTGCTGAATGAAAATCAGCACAGCACACAAAAGCTTAGAACAACGCGGACACCCGGTCAGCATGTTTTCATCTCCACTTTTTAAGGCTTAAGGCACAGCTTTCCAAACTGTGTCGCGACACAAAAGTGTGTCGCCTGCGGGGCCCAGGTGTGTCGCGTCAAAACCCGGAAGCGCTGATGGTGCGCCGCTGCCGCACACGGCTGCACGCATGGTGGCGGCAGGGGGCCACCAGCACTTCCGGGTCTTCGCACGGCACACAAGGGCACCGCTGCCGCCACCGCTGCGGCGCGTGAAAATTTGAAAGTGCCGCAGCAGCGGCAGCGCACAAAAAATGAACGCGGCGGCGGTGCTTCCGGGTTTTCTTGCGCGCCGCCGTTGGTGTGTCGCCACGGGAAAAGTTTGGAAAGCCCTGGCTTAAGGTCTAGGAACTTAGATGCTGAGAAATTAAGGATCAGATTCTTGGGATGCAGCAACAACCGTGGACGTAGAATCAGAGAACCAAACTGTTTGGTAAGACTGTCCAACTCTTGGCTCAGTGCAGAATCCGAATTAAAGTGTCCCCAAGAGGTGGTTGATTAGCCGATGCTCAGGGGCACCCAGCGAAGGAGAGTCCATCACCTCTGTAGATAGCTGGTTTTTCTGTCCCACTGCTGGGAAGTTTCCCTCCTCCAACACTCCACTGGAATCTGCCTTCCTGTAACTTGAGACCATCCTTCTGCTCTCTTGATTTGAGTTTCTTTTAGCTGGCATCTTTTCCAGTACTTATTGCTGTCATATCCCCCCTCAGTCAACTTTTCTCAAGAAAAAACATACCTGCCATTTAAAACTGTCTTTCCCTTTTTTGCAGTCGCATCAGGCTGCTGACTGATGCTCCGTTTGTAATCAACTACAATTCCAAAACCCTTTTCCAAGCCAGGTATCCCCCGTCCATAGCTTTGTCCTTGATTTCTTCTTCCTGAGTGAAGACCCCTGCACGTGGGTCTATCTAATTTCATCTGGTGAATCGATCAGAAACCATGGCGAACATTCATGGAGTACAGTTTTCCTACCAGCTGTGTAGCCACGTAATGGTCGTTCCATCCAGCCCAAGCTGGCTAATCAGGATGCCAGGCTTTGGCACGTGGAATGGAAGCTCTGCCCAAGTTCATTGGCGCCCTTTGAGCCTAATTCCATACGCTCCGAGGGAAGGACGTGGGCATCGCAGCTCGCTCACCCCTTGGTGGTCCTTGCTCTTCTCTAGGTGCACAGGAGGGCGTCGTTCTGGCAAAGCCTGGGTCCCGCTAAGGGAGGAGCGGGCCGAGTCTCAATCCTTGTGTGTCTGAAGTGCCGCCTCTTTCTTTTTACTCCCCAACCAGGCATCAGTGGTTGCGCCAGTCAGCCCTGTGCCAACGGAGGGACCTGCGTGGACGGGGTTCACCGCTACAGCTGCTTGTGCCCCAGCGGCTGGTCCGGGAGCACCTGCCAGGCCCCCGTTTATTCCCGTAAGTAACAGACGCTTTGGGCTGCCGTAGCCAAAGGACTCTGAACCCGGAGGATCGGAGAATCGGAACTGGCTGTGTCTGTCCTTTCTTCCCGGGGGCGGGGGGTTAGATGGAGGGATGGCCAGTAGCTGTAGCGTCCCCCTCTAAGCACCCGTGCTGAGCAGGGATTGGATGTGGGCGTCCCCAGCCCTAGAGCGAAGTTCTGACCCCTGCATCGCACCAGCCTTGACAGGGCCCGTGCTCCACTGCCAGAGGCATCAGGTTGGTCCGGTTGGAGCCGCCCTGGGATCTCCCAGCAGGTGGCAGCACCTGGCCGACTTGGGAAGCACTTGGACGGGAGACCACCAGGCGAGACGGAGAGGACAGAAACAAAACCCCGTTTTGATATTGCTGCCAAGGAAGCAGCGGGGATGCATCTGGGTGCGCCCCGGGGGAAGCTGGGCTCCAGTATGCCTTGCCTTTAGTGGGGGCTGTAAAAAGCCTGTGCGGCGAGGAGAGGCCGAGGGTCCCATCCCTTCCCCACCCCCTGTTCTGCTCGTCCGTCACGGCAAAGTCCACACTTACAGCGGCCTCTTGACCACAGATGGGGCAGCCGTGAGTAACGCAACGTTCAGCCGCCAGCCCCGCTGTGCCGAGAATCCCGGGGGCCTGCGCCAGTGCAGCTGTGATGCTGGCTTCCAGCTGACGGGGGGAGGCATGTGTCAAGGTAAGGCGGGGGGGCTGGGAACGATCTTCCCCAACTGGGGGCCCTCAAGGTGGCGATTGCCGCTCCCAGGTAAAGGTAAAGGTTCCCCCCGCACAGTCGTGTCCGACTCTAGGGGCCGGTGCTCATCTCCGTTTGTTAGCCGAAGAGCCGGCGCTGTCCAAGGATGCTTCCGCGGTCATGTGGCCGGCATGACGCATGCAGAACGTGTTACCTACCCACCGAAGTGGTACCTACTCATCTACTTGCATTTGCATGCTTTCGAATTGCTAGGTTGGCAAGAGCTTGCAATCTTCCGATCGACAAGCCTGGCGTCTTACCTGCTGAGCCACCACGCCACTCCCAGACTTCTACCATTTACTGCTTCTTGCAGTAAAACCATTACCGATGCTTTAACAAGAAAATGCAAACAAGCTAGAACACTCCAGTTAGCCAGCGCTTTTGCTGGGTGCTTCTGTAGCCAAGGGGTCAGGAAATTGTCTGTGCTGCTAAAGAGACGCATCTCGTCGGGGGTCCAGCAGCACTTAAGGGGAGCGCGGCTACAGGCAGTGTGTGCTTCCCACCCAGGAGGGTCCCAGGGAGGGCTGCTTGGACCGATGGAACAGAGAGCTGCCTGACTGCTTTTGTGGGACTACAACTCCCATTATCCCCCACCTGAACATTTCCCAAGAATCGGGGGGGGGGGGTGATGGAGTGGTAGGCCTTCCAGAGGCCTCCCACTCACATTTCTATCCTTAAATCTCCTGGAAAAAAAACTACAAAACAGAAAACAGCTATTTTGGAGACCATTTTAGTGGGGGTTAAGGGAGAAAATGGGGCACTCTGCTTCCTTGAACCTTCTTGGTTCCATGCCTACCTGAATTTGAGTGGATGAAAATGTATGTTTCTGCCTGCAGCCGTTATCAGAAAGGAGGTGGGGGATCTTTGGTCTCGCACTGGTGAAATTCAGTCATTTTGCGGCTGAATGTGGGCAGTGCAATCTCAGGGAGGGGATACCTATGATCTGTCATTGCCCATCACCATCATAGAGTGTTGTGTCAACCCGACCATGGTTAAACCATCACAGGGTGACTTTGTTTTGCCTTAGCGTGTAATGTGAACCATTTCATTGTGGTTTGGTTCCATCTTAGCTTGGCACATTTTGCAGATGTGGCAATGCCTCCCCGCTCGAGGGCCCTAAGCGGAGCCTCTCCAGTGCCACTTCCTCCTGCAAAGCACTGCTGGGCATTGTGCCTCGCGTGGGGATCCTGCTTGCGGGAATTCACCCTCTCTTGGGCACCGGGTTGAGCAGGGACGGGGGAGCTCTTTCCTCACCCCGGGGACCCATTCAGCATCTTCCTGCTCCACTGCAGATGTGGACGAGTGCCGGCTCTTCCAGCCCAACTACCACACCCGCATCTGTCTCCACGAATGTGTGAACCTGCCCGGGTCTTACCGGTGCACCTGCCCGGACGGCTATCGGCTTCAGGCTGAGCAGAACATATGCAGTGGTGAGTCCCTTTGCGGGCATGGGGACATTTGTGGGGGAGCCACACCAGTCTGTGGCTGAACTGGGAGCTCTAGGGCAGGTTGTATTCCCTGGTGAAAATCTTTAGGGCAGAGCTTTCCAAACTTTTCATGTTGGTGACACACTTTTTAGACATGCATCATTTCGTGACACACTCTTACAGTAGGGCACAAGGCAGGCACTGGGACCTGCGCAGAATCACAGCTGGTTTGGAGGCAGCAGGGCACAAGGCAGGCATTAGGACCTGCGCGGAATCCTGGCAGGGCAGGTTTGGAGGCAGCAGCCCTGACACACCCAGACACTGCAGCCGACACACTAACGTGTCCCGACACACAGTTTGGAAAGGCATATAAAATAATATAATAAAAGGAATCCATTTATGCCAACTTGGAAAATCCTTCCTTGAATAGAGGTGGGGGCCTCAGGCACAATCTTTCCCCCATCTTCCTCCCTGCTTTGGCTTCTGTGCCTAGGAAGATTAAGACCATTTTGCAAGCTCAACAGCAGCATGGTAATCGTAACGATCCTCCTTTAGATGATAAAGGGACTTAAAATAACATCTCAATATAACCATGACCTAGCCCCAGGTGTAAGGTCACACAGCTACCTAGGAACATATTTAGGATTCCCTTACCAACTTTGCTCAGACTGAAGAAGCTCCTTGGATAAGGAGCGAAACGTTTCCACTGAGAAAATAGAAATCCAGTTGACATGATTCAAGCTACAGACAATTCCACCTGGATGACTGAGAACCTTCATAGACATACTGCAGGTCTTGTGTTAGCTACCCACAGGTTTCCAAGAGCAATTCAAAGGGCTGGTTTTGATCTATCGGAGCATATCTGGCTTGGCATCCTTCTCCAGTTGGGATCAACCCATCCAATACAAGCATCCTGGGAGAAACTTTTATGCCTCGCTTTCGTGATATCCAGGGGAGGGGATTAAGACCAGGAAGTGCTGCTGCTTCAGTTTTGTAGAACAGCCTCCTTTGGAAGCTGGGTTGCCCTCTCTGTTTGAAGCTAGCTAAGATGGGGAACTGGGGAACGTTTGGTGGAGAAGATCAGTCTGTGGGGCCATTAAGAGTTGATACTGACACGATGGCACATAATTGCTCAAGATGGAGCCTTTCTGCAATGTGTTTGGTGGAAGATAGCAATACTGATTTTATTGGTATTTGGGGTATATGTCTTTTTTATAAATGTTATAAGATTTGTGCTTATTTATATTGTGTATGTACCAAATATATTTTAAAGTAACTGCTTGGGGGATTTTAACCATTAGATGTTTTAGTGCTATTGTTAACCACCAGGAGTCCTGTGTTCATTTGGTAGTAAAAAGGTAAAGGTTCTCCCCGCACATTTGTGCAGTCGTGTCCGACTCTAGGGGCCGGTGCTCATCTCCGTTTCTTAGCCGAAGAGCCAGCGTTGTCCGAAGACACTTCCGTGGTCATGTGGCCGCATGACACGCGCGGAACGCTGTTACCTACCCACCAAAGTGGTACCTATTCATCTCCTTGCATTTGCATGCTTTCGAATTGCTAGGTTGGCAAGAGCTGGGGCGAGTGCGGGAGCTCACTCCGTCACATGGGGTTAGGGTCTCGAACCTCCGAACTTGCGATCTTCCCATCGACAAGCCTGGCATCTTACCCGCTGAGCCACCACGCCCCGTACATAAATGCAATCAATCAATCAATCAATCAATCAGTCAATCATCTTTAGGGCCTTAGAATAACTCAGAAGCTAAGAGCAGGTCTTTGATGGCTTAAAACAAAGTCAAGGACTGCTTCTGCTTCATATAAAAAACTTCTGAGGAGCGTTCAAAAGAGTATTAGCTCAGCTAGAAATAGAATGGGATAGTAAGCTTTTGATAGAGTGGGAACAGGATTCTCAAGCATTGTTCTGAATCCTAGAAGATGGATGGACATCTTTCTGGTAGAAAGAGGTTGTACGTCAACATTTTTGCCCTCCCATCCTCAGTCAAAGGGGGGATAATAAATTGTAGCTTAGAGCACTCATTTTAACCATTTTACCCCTCCTCATCAATCAGGTTGGTGTGTGTGTGTTTGAAAGAATGAAATGCAAAACTTTGGGGCTGAAAGCGTTGGCCCCATTCAGTCCAGAGGCACTGGGCGGCTGGACTGCACTCAGCCCGTGGATGCCCACCTCTGCCCCATATGCACCCCTTAAGAGCAAGGACGCCGGTTATTAGCAGCTGCAGAGGGGAGCTGCAGAGAGTTGGGGATTTATATCCCTGTTTATTTAAATAGGACCTCCTTGCTGTGATCAAAACAGCACCAGTGCCAGCAGCCCACAGCCGTTCTTACCCCCCGCCAAATTCCTAGAGCAGGGCGAGGGTCCGTAACCCTTGCCAGGAGTCGTGGGACCGCAGGGCTCCAGGCCACCAGGGCCGAGGCGCGGCAGACAGACCTTCTCTGTTGTTTTTGCAAGATGTGGATGAATGTGCCGGGAATCGACACGACTGCAGCCGTGGGCAGACTTGCATCAATGTCTTCGGAGGCTTCCGCTGCGTGAAGCCCGAATGCCCCAAGTCCCAGTTCAACACCACCTACGTCAAGACGTCAGCCTTGTAAGTAGAAGCTCCGGGACGGGCTGGGTCCGTAGCAGCAACTGCTCTCTCGGGGCTGGGGGCAAAAGACAGCTGTTCTTGGTCCCAAGAGAGCCAAGGAGCACCAGAACAGACGCCCAACCTTTCCACGCTCATCGGGGCTGAGATTTTGGAAGCGTTTCTGAACAGGGAACTGAGCCCCCTTTGCTGCCTGGGATCAAAGGGCGGTCAAGGCCACTTGATGCATCCCAAAAGAGGCGGGCTGAGGTCGACAAGGGTTGAAGGGCAGAAATAGACAGAGATTCTACAAACGAGAGCTGAGGCAGCCCAGCCCAGAGTAGTTAAGAAATTGCCCCCTTTTTATTCTCCCTTTTCACCCCTCCCCACCCCCAGCCAGCAAAAACGAGTATTATCCACGTGGGCAGGACCACGCAATTAAAGCAAGCAAAAAGGCTGCTGGGTTTGATCGTGCAGTTGACCTGCCGTCTTGCTTTTTTTGACCCCTGAGAAATGGAGGGGCAGCGCAGCCCTCCATCGTTTGGTCAATGGGTGTTTCGGACTGGCCTTGTCCGCCCGACAGCCATTATGTCCGGAGGCGAGCTCCCTCCTGGCAGCCATGGGATGCCCCCATGCTTTCCCCCAATGCAGACACGCCCCTTCCTTTTAACCCAAGGCGGCCCTGACTGGGAGTTCCTTTTCCGCCTCCTCTCCGCAGGCAGTGTGAGCGGAGCCCTTGCCCCGTGGGCAGCCACGCCTGCCAGAGAGCTGCCCACGCCGTCTCCTTCCACTACCTGCCCCTCCAGTCCAACCGCACCGTGCCCTGGGTCCTCTTCAGGATGTCCACGAGCCGCTCTCTGGGGGACAGCCTGCGCTTTGCCCTCCTGGGGGGCAACAGCCAGGGGAAGCTCGCGGTGCAGCGCTCTGGCCGGCATGCGGGGGAACTGGTGCTCACCCGCCCGGCCCTGGGGCCAACCACCCTGGAGGCCGAGGTGGAAATGAGCGAATTTGCGCAGAAGGTCCTTCTAGGGAAGCACATCTTCAAGGTCGCGGTCTTGGTATCCCCATACGAGTTCTGAGCCCTGTGGAACCCCATCGGCCTTGGGGAACGTCGGGAACAGATGTTGCAGGAATCTTTGGGGTGTACAGTAGCTCTCTACCTGGGATGGGCCACGAGAGGCCAAAGTGAGTCTGGACCGGCTGAGCCAGACACCCCTCTCTGCACTCGTTGCCGGACACTTTCCCCACTCTCTGCCCCTTGGAGAAGCGATAGATGGGAAGCCCCATCATCTTATGAGGAAGACCAAGAACCGCGATTGGAGTCCTTGCAGCTGCAGACAGACGCAAAGAAACTGGAAGGCACATAAATCTTCACGATCTGAGTGGTAAGCGAGAGCAGAGCAAACTCCCACGATGGATCAGTGGGCTTTACCAGATGCAGATGCTGCCCTAGGCCAGCATGTAAGATTTTGTGCAGCCTTTGAACATAAAAAGCAGGCCCGCATCAGGGGAAGCCCTGCAGAGCTTGGAAATTTGGCTCAGGAAGCAGGTAGGAACAGCCACTCAGGACTGCAGCATTTCCAGCTTGGTCAGAAAGCACGCTGCTGGAATTTTTCCAGCTTGGTCAGAAAGCACGCTGCTGGAATTTTTTCCACATTTTGGAGAAAGGATACGAACATTCTTTTCCGGACCATCGCCATATTCCTTCAAGAGCTGGGCGTCTCTGATTCCTCTTGGCTTGGATTTTTTTTATAACTTGCTTCCAACCCTAGCAGGGAGGCATATAAATATTTACAGGTATCTGCGTTAAAACAGTCTCACTCAGACTGGATACAAGTAGACCCTGTGAGCTATTTATCTATATAAACAAGCTAGATTTGATATGTGGACAGCAGTTATTAAAGTACGGTGTTTCGTTATTACTGTGTCAAATGCTTTGGCTACAGTAAAAATTGTGGCTCGTCACCCAACGGAGGAAAAAATAATCAGGATTAGAAGGAAGGTCATTAGCCCTGGGAACAGCGGACTGCTTTCTGACCAGCGTTGCACAGTCACGGTCATCTTGCCCACACTTGCCCATCTTGGATGGTCAAGAGGCAGGGACAGCATAGCTGTGTTTGCACGACGTAACTGCCCTTGGTTAAAAATCAGGAGTCGTCTGATAGCACCTTTCCTGACTGACGAATTAAGTTTTATGAGCTCTTAGTTGAAAAGCTGCTACCAGACTCCCGATTTCTTACCACTGTAAACTAACATGGCTCTCCTCTTACAATGCCTTTGGTTAACTGACACACGGTTTACCCAATCCAGTTTACTGAGCTGACCCAAGACAGAACCGTAGCTAACTACATTGGCTGGTTACAGAGCTGGCTAGTTTAGGGCCACTGCAGGCTACGCGTGGGACGGCTGCCATCTATCCAAATCGGAACAAAACTTAGTTGCTTCCTCGTCAGGAAGATTTCTTTTGAGGTGGGCTCATGGAAAGACTGCTTGAAGAATAAAAAATGACCCTCCTGAGGGTCTGTCATGTGCATTGCAGGCGCATGAGGGAAACTGAGGCTGCCTCGGAGTCAACTCTGCAAATCAACGGTTGGGGCTCCTGCAGAGGGCAGAGCAGGCTCCTCTTTTAAAGCTGATGCTGCTCTTCTCCCCAAATGCCACAGCAATACAAACAGTTGCCTCTGGTCTGCCCCCCCCACCTATCCCTAACTTGGCTGCCTACCCGATTGAGCCAAAAAGGCAGGCAGGCAGGCAGGCAGGCAGAGCATCTAAGCGATGAATGGTGCTCGACTCTGGGGGTGCAGAATTTGCCCCAGGAGTGGCGATGCGCTGGGAGGGCACCAGACGGGGGGGGGGGGGGGGGACTGGCCAATCCGTCTCTGAAAGGCTGTGGGAGCGGGAGGAGAGCTGGGGATTGGTGCCCCTAATAAACGGCTGCATTAAGCACACTGGAGGATTTTCAGGGCTGCGGTTAGAGCAAGGCAGGGATTCTAGGCCACCATACATGCATAAACACACACAATCCCCACAGCACTGAGCACTCACACCCTCCCCAAATAAGCAACTGGGTTCGCGGATCACTCAGAAATCCCTCCCCCTACCACGAGATGCAGAGGCCGGCAGCCCGATCTTCAAAACTCTGCCGGGGTATTTGGCAGACTCTGAAACCAACCCCCGGACCAGCCAGCCGTTGTAGCTAATCAACTCTTTATTGACGTACAAAGCCGGTGGCCTTGAAAAACAACCGTGGGGCAGGAGGTCTTTGCAGATAGGTTGCGCGATGCAGGAGCAGCAGCAGCTTCCCGGTTGCAGCAGGGCAGAACTGGTGGGGGCAGCCGGTGCCCCACGGTGGACTTCAGGCCAGGAGCATCTTCTGAAGAAAAGCTGGGTGGCTTAGACGGGCAGAACTCCCCAGAGGAGACCTCCACCACGGCCAAGGCTGCCAAGGCGCCTCGCAAATCCTGAAGGGTTTCCACCTCCCGGCCTGCGGTGGCCAAGGCTTTGGGCACCAAGCGGCTGAGACAGGGCAGAGGGCAAGGCCAAGCAACGCCCCTTCCCTTGGTAGCATCAGGAGCGTATGGCGCTCTGAAGGAGGAGGAGGAGGAGGAAGCTTCTCAGCTGCAGGCCCTGGTGGAAGAATCTGCCCAGAGCTTTCAGTTACTGTAAATGATCATGACAACAATAATAATAATAGTAATAGTAATAATACTATAATGATACATCCCTCCACCGATCTTGGCGTTGAATTCTAGAAAGAAGCCAAAGATCTGGGGCGGAGAGCATTCAATGCCAAAATGGAGGAACATCCTAAAGTGCATCTGAGAACTGCAAAGAAG
The DNA here is from genome assembly GCA_023362775.1 of Charina bottae. Lineage (NCBI taxonomy): Eukaryota > Metazoa > Chordata > Lepidosauria > Squamata > Charinaidae > Charina > Charina bottae. The sequence goes on from JALMGJ010000015.1 coordinate 2,247,624, forward strand.
GGACTCCTGAAGGGCCGGCTTGAGCGGGGGGGGGGGGGCAGCAGAGGAGGACTTGACCGTCCTTGCAGAATCCCTCCAGCGTTTCCCAAAATGGCAGGCGGGGCCAGTTAGGCCAGAACTCAAAGGGAGGCCAGCACTGCGTGGGGGAGGTCCCGGAAATAGAACGTGATCTTGGGCACGGTTCACCCACACTGAAAAGCCTTGCAGGTATTGCAAAAAGTGGGGGGGGGGGATCTCACTCAAAACTCTGCAGGACGAAGAGGATGCAGTCGTCTTTGGCACAAGGACAATGGGTGCAGAATCGGGGGGGTTTCAAACTGATGCAGGAGCTTCGCTTTCTGTGAGCACGTCCAGTCCTACCAATGGCGACAGGTGATGGGAACTGTGGTGCAGCCCGACCCAAGAGGCACCCGTTGGGGAGGGCTGGGCGTGCCCACAGGTTCCCCTGGTCCCGCTGCCCCGCCTGCTCCACGGGCTTCGCCGTCTGCAGGGGAACGGCCGGCTCTTCTCTAGCTCTTCCCACGCAGGTCACGCCAGCCTGCCGCCAGGCTCTGATCTCCGAGAAAGAGGCAGAGAGGGGACGAGGGTCTCGGGGCAGCCCGGGGACTATTCCCAGGCAGGCTTCCCTCGGGGCTGCTTCCTAACTGCCCTTTCCCGGAAGCCTGAAAATGCAACCCTCTGTTGCAGACGAGGCCCGAGGGACACCCTGCTCCTGGAAAGGGAATTTCCACAAACAGGTCCGTGTGAAAACACTCATCCCCGGATGGGAAACTGGCAAGATCAGAAGAGGGGCAGCCGCTGCCGCCTGCGAGCTGCCCGCCCTGCTGCACCCGGGCGGGCGGAGGAGAGGAATCGCAGGGAGAACAAAGGGAAGGGCGAGGAGAGAGAGCCGTTAAAAGGTTTAAGAACGGAACCGCCTTCCCCAACTTCCCCTTCCCAGCCCCCCTCCGAAGGAAGGCTAAACGAGGAGCCCGAGGCTTTGTGGGAATGACCTGGCTGGCTAGGATGGGAGAAGATCTACAAAGCAAAGCATTAATTTATTCTCTTGGGAAGAAACGGGCAAGGCCATTTGCCCAAACGAGCCAGTCTTCCTGGCCAAGCAATTCCCTACCGCTGTGTGGAGGGGACGGGGGAGAGAGAGACCAGGCAGAGGTATCCAGCCTGCCAGAAGCACCGTGGGAGGATTTCATCCCCGTTCAGCTTCACCTCCTGCCAAGTGAGGAGCTGCACCGCTGTCACATTTTGGTTCGTGGCAGAATCTCGCAGCTGCAACCCGGTGAGCCTTCGGAGCACCGAAAACGACGGGGAAGGAGGGTTGCGGATTGCGCAACGTCATGCTGAAACCCGAGATGCTGCAATTGCGATGACCCCCGGGGCTGGGGGTGCAGTGCCGGCACCAGCGTTGGCCAAATGCAGGGTTTAGGTTGGGGGGGGGCAATGGTTCGGTTGCATGTTGGATCAGCCTTAAAAATTAAGGAGGAAGCTGCTTGCCCCAGACCTGCCCGCTCCCCAGTCACTTCAGCGGGAGACTCCCACGCCTCATATATTGCACAGGCTGCAAGGAAATGGCCGCCTCCTCTTCTCCCTGGCTGCCTGCAGAGGCTCATCTCCCAGAATTCCCAGCCAGCATGGCTGTTGCTGAGAACCCTCGGAGCCGAGGGCCACACCTCTGGAGGGCACCCAGGATGGGGTTGGCCACAACAGAACCAAGACAGGAGAGGCAGCAGAACCAAAAGCAGCTCCCGTTAAACAGATCCCAAAGAGGAAGCAGAGGGCCTGCTGAGGAAGAAATGGGTAACATCAGGCAGCTCTATGCCTACTTGAGGGACTTCCATTTTTCCACTGGTCAATGCAGAATCAAAGCTACCAAGACCCTCCTGTTAACAGAATGCCCCATCTCCTCCTGTGGAGATAAAGATGAGATAACCCTCCTGCCACTCCTACTAGCCCCTCGGGAGGGTGGCGAATGGTGACAGGACCCGGAAGCAGAGGGTTTGCATGTGGGTAAACCTCTCAGTGATGTTAGTGGGTGCCCTAAAGGAGCAACAGGTCCCAGGCTGCTGCAGGCTCCTCCAGACCCCAGGAGGTCCTCGAACTCTCTGCGAGGTGTGAGGGAAGAGGAAGTCTCTGCTTGCTCTGAAACCAGAGGGTGCTCCTCCCCCCCAGAGATAATCCTTTAGACCTGGAGCTGCAGGATCATTTTGGGGAAGAAAGGAAGGGACAGTGTCAAGATATAATACAAAATGTAACAGACCAGAAAGACTATCAGAAGTCCAAAGAGCAACGTTGGAAAAGTCCGGCGCTGCGTGAGATTACTTTCCCTGGAAGCCGCTGAACTCCATCTCGTCCTTGCGCCGGCGTGGGGTGAAAAGGGAGCTGAAGGGGTACAGCTTGGCCTTGGCCTGGAAGCGCTGCCCCGCAATGTCGATCTCGTATTCGCCCCGGTTGACAAAGTCCGGGGTCACCAGCTGCTCCTCGCCGGTTTCAGGGTCCAGGTTCTGAACGAAGCCCAGGCAAACGTGCCGCTCCAGCGTGTAGCTGTAAGCGCTGCTGGTGGTCTTGCCGACGCAGCAGCCGTTGCGGTAGATGGGCTCCCCCCACCAGGGCCACAAGTCCAGGTCCGTGTTGTGGTCTTCGAGGATGAACATGGTGAAGCGCTTGCAGACCCCTTCCTGCTTCTGAGCCATCAGCGCGTCCCTCCCAATGAAATCCATGCCCTGCCGGGAAAGACAGAGATGCATCGGGAGGTGGGATCGAATCCGCGATTCCTGCTGCTTCCTGCTGGGAAAGATCCCCTGGCAAGCAACCCAACTGCAAAGTGGTTATGGCAACGGGACTTTCATACCGTTTGCAACATTTCTTGTAAGAGCGATGAAGCAAGTTAAGACTGTTTTCAAGGGGGGGTGGGGAGATGACAGAATTGCCCTGGCCATCCAGGGAATCTGCGGTTGTCGTGCAGTAGTTGGCCACGTTTTGCTGGGGTGGGGGGCAGTGGTATCATGACATCACCAGAGCAGGTGGGCTGAAATGTTAGGCCTGTTCCTATTCTATGCCTATCCCCAAATTCTTGAGGGTGAACCTTATTTCATTCATTCATTCATTCATCCAATTTATATAGCCACCCATTTCACAAAGCAAGCGATTCTGGGCAGCGTGCAACCCGAGATGCCCCTCCCATGAAAAATCATTTGGGGGGGGGGTGTTAGGCTTAAAGGAAAAAATGCCCTTAAAGTTATCCCAAACTTTGGGGAGCATAAGTAGTGTGCCGGAGACTCCCAGGCCACTCCTGTGAAGTGGGTTGTGAGTCCACAGCTCCAACTCTGAACCTTCTGCGCTGCCCCCCGTTGCACTCCTGCAAGGTGGCGGCAGCTGGGAGCCGGGAGGCAGACAACCCCGTGCTGGATAGTGGCAACGGGGTCCTGGTTCAAGGCCGCCTGCTCCACCACCCTCACCCTGCCAGGCACGCCCAGGGACCACCCCTCACCTTGTCGAGCTTAACCCGGAATTCTCGCCCACATTCCATCGGGGTGGTGAAAGCGTCCAGGTCTTGGCCCCAGAAGGCAAAAAACTTCTCAATGCGCAAGCTGCGGAGGGCGTAATAGCCGGTGTTCCGGATCCCGTACTTCTGCCCCACGTTCATCACCTCGTTGTACACATGGAGAGCATACTGCAGGGGGAGAGAGAGAGCAGGCTGAGGAGGACAACGTGGCTGCACCAGGAGCCCTCTGACAAGCTGAGGGGCACAAAGGACGAGTATAAAACACGGGAAGGGGGGCTTATAACAAGAGCAGAACGCCAGCAAGTAGCCCGAATCTGCGGGGACGGAGCCAGGAAGGCTGAGGCTGAATGAGCTAAGACTTGCAGGTAAAAAGGTACGGTAACGGCAAGAGCTGGGGCGAGTGCGGGAGCTCACTCCGTCATGCGGGGCTAGGGATTCGAACCTCCAAACTTGCGACCTTCCGATCGACAAGCCTGGCGTCTTACCCGCTGAGCCACCACACCCCTTGCAACAAATGCCAGAAATATATTAAAAAGTTTCTTTCAGTAGGTAAGGAGCAAGAGGAAAGTCAAGGAAGTGGTTGGTCCGCTAGTAGGAGAAGATGGCAAGGTAACGGGCAGCAGGGAGGAGGCGGAACTGCTTAATTCCTTTTCTGCATCTGTCTTGACGCAAAAGGAAAAAATAATCCAGCCTGTCAAAAGCATCACCGTGGGAGACAGAAGAGGAATGCAAGTCAAAAGAGGTAACGAATGGGTAAGAGAACACCTCGCTGCTTTGAACGAGTTCAATCTCCTGGACCAGACGGTTTACATCCAGGGTACAGAAGGAGCTGGCGGATGTGATCTCGGAACCACTGAATGAAATCTTTGAGAGCTCCTGGAGCACGGGGGAATTGCCAGAGGACTGGAAAGGAGATGAGGTGGTTCCAATCTTTAAAAAGGGGGAAAAGTGGGTCCAGGAAACTACAGACCAATCAGCTTGACCTCAATACCTGGGAAAATCCTGGAAAAGGTAATCAAGCAGCGGGTTTGTGAGCACCTAGGAATGAACAAGGTGATTACTAGAAGCCAGCACGGGTTTGTTAAGAACAGGTCATGCCAAACAAACCTCACTGCCTTCTTTGATAAAGTGACTAAATTAGTGGACCAAGGAAGTGGCGTGGATATAGGACACTTGGATTTCAGTAAGGCATTTGATTAAGTAGACCACAGCCTACCTCTTGGTAAGACAGAACAATGTGGGGTAGACAGTACCACTACCAGATGGATTCGCAGTTGGCTGACCAACCACACTTAGCATGTGGTCCTCAGTGGATCTACATCTACTTGGAGGTCCTCAAAAGCCAACGCAGTCCTGGGCTGCATCAACAGAGGGATAGTATCAAGATCACGGGAAGTGATGGCACCGCTCTATATCGCACTGGGTGAGGCTACATTTGGAATACCACATCCAGTTCTGGTCACCGCAATACAAAAAAGATGCTGAGGCCCTAGAAAGAGCGCAGAGAAGAGCAGCAAAGATGATAAGGGGCCTGGGGGCTAAATCCTATGAAGAACGGCTAAAGGAACCGGGTATGTTTAGCTTAACGAAGAGAAGACGGAGGGGAGACACGAGAGCAGTCTTCCAATATTCGCAGGGCTGCCACAGGGAAGAGGGCGTTGATTTATTCTCCACAGCACCTGAGGGCAGGACAAGAAGCAACGGGTGGAAGCTCGTCAGGGGGAGATCCAACCTGGAAACAAGGAGGGATTTCCTGACCGTGAGAACTCTTAAGCAGTGGAACAGCTGGCCTCCCGGAGTGGTGGGTGCTCCATCCTGGAGGTTTTCAAGGAAAGGCTGGAGAACCATCTGTCCGAGATGGTCTGAGGACTCCTGCCTTGGGCTTAGGCAGGGGGTTGGACTAGAAGACCTCCAAGGTCCCTTCCAGCCCTAGGATTCTATGATTCTATGAAATAACCATGGTCAGAGGCACTCTGGAAACTGAAAGCTAATAGCATTTCTCGGCCACGTGTCTAAACCGCTCTTCAAGATACCGCAAATGCAAGTCTTGGCAAAGGGCATTCTAAAGATGGCACATGAGCTCGGCCTGGGCCAGCCTTTCCCAGCATGGTACCCAAGGATCCGAAAGGCACCCCTTTGTTGGGAAAAAGGTCCCTCCAGACAAGTATAAACCTGGCGATTTCTGGCCATGCAGACCCAACTCAAGCAATTTTATTCAAAGGAAAAACAGTGGAGACATTTCTCCTTATATAGGGTGGGTTAAGTATCAAAACCCATTGCAAGAAACGACTCAGAAAAGAGTGAGTAAAGGGTGCCCCACATCAACCAAAACATGCTTATTTCAAAAAACAAATTCTCCCATGGCTCCTTCTAATTATGGTCCAAGAAATATCCCGGAAATCATCTTAACCCATAAAGCTTTTGGCAGCCATAAAATAATCTCTTATAGCAAAATAGGTTCCTATTTCTTAGTATCCTAGTTCCTAGTATCTTTTGCCTTAACAAGCCAGCCATAAGAGGCTCTTGTATAACTCCAGCTTGGAGCATCCCACAAGCAAAACTCTCAAGGTTTGTGGGAACCTGGCCAGCCGTAACAGATGACTTGGTTTTCTTCACATAAAATATATGGGATGCAGAGCCAGACTCACATACCACAAAACCCACATTTCCCCCCAATCAATCATTTGACTCAGCATCTGGATGCAAAAGCCCCTCCACCCCACCCCCCTTCCTTTTTTGGGTAGGAGGGAAAGAATATTAGGGCCTGGGCAATGGCTGGAAGTAGGAGCAAATGGCATTTCCCTGTAATATTTTAGGTGAAAAACCCAAATTCAGTGGTTTGAAAGAAATCAACAGTGATTTTTATCAGAGCATAGATTCCACACTGAAGCTGTCATTTGTAACTACCGTTCCTGAAACTGACTAATATTACGGACACAAATGGACCTCATGCAGATTGTTTTTTGATATTTCCATTTCATAATATAATCTCTAGTTTCTATACTGTTGGTCTCCTTTCTATGTCTATTCTTTTATGTATTTTTATGAGTTTTTTTTATCCAAAATATGTCGAACCTTAGCAGAAAAACTGCATTTTTAATAGCTCTGAGAACTCCCTCCCACATTCTCCAGGTTCCAGAACGTACCAATAACAACTTTTGAATAGTGCACTTAATATCATATTTTTGAAGATGAATGAAATTACCCCTGAAGTAACTGGGAGGTCTTTGGGGATTGAGGGGCACTGCTGGATGTTTTGTTTTGCTTATTTTTTTCCCCTCTCTCTGAGTTCCTTGTTAGCAGCTTGTAAGCTTTTGCTTACGTTGAGGCAAACTAAATAAATAAATCCTTTTTGGTGCTCTGGATGTTTTTAAAAACATCTTCCCTCACAAAATGCATACTATATTTGGAACAATTAACACTGATTCTAGTAAAGATTATTTGGGTGGTGGTGGAAAGCTTTACCTTCCTTCAATTTTAATTTTAATTAACACCCTCCCCTCCTCAGTTTTGACAGAACCGGCTGCATCTTTTGCAACATTTCCCTTAGAAACATCTTGTCAATTTGATTCATTCTTCCAATATTTCCTTCTTTTTTGGGTTCCTTTCACCCTTTTCAGGATCCGCAACTGTAAAAGGGAAGGGAGAGAGATGTAATGCAGGAAAATGGAACAGCACGTTCCGTGCATAAAGGCAGCCACGACCAAGTGTCAAAACCGAGTGCAATGAATAAATTCTGCATCTGGAATGCAGACATTAGGAAGCAAACAGATGTTTGCTCCCCTCCTTCCCATCTTGATTCAATGCAGCCATGAGCCCTTAATAGGCAAATCAATATAGGAGTGTTATCAAGGGCTATCAAATCAAAAATTTTATTCCAGTGAGACTCACAAAAGAAAATCAATAGCAAACAGACAAGTATAAAAGATACGGGAGGATCTTTGAAGCTAAGTAGCAGGACTCAGGGACACTGCAAGTGACCTGAATGTTCTTGTCGGCTAGTAGGGAAGCTACCATTGGACTGCCCTGGCCTTGTTACTAAAAAGAGGGAAATAAAATTTCAGTAAAAGGCCAAATAAAAACACACGTGTCGTCATGTTGATTTCTTCCATACCACAAGGACACAACCAGCAGATTACAAGGGCGTTGCAAGCATCGAGGGATAAAAATCACAGGCTTACACAGTGAGATCAGACAACTGATGAACCACTTCCCCCCTGCTGGCGGGTCTTTTATGACCATCCAGCCCTTTGGGGTCATCCAGCCGGGGGCAAATTATCCAGGCCTGTTTGCCAGGAAAGGTGCTCCTCGCAAATTAGGAGAAACGTGGAGGTCAACCAGCGGCACCCTCTTCCCTAAACATACAGTCAACCTGATTTAATTTAGGAACCTGAAAAGATGCTACTGTCACTGTCTAGGTACTTTCTAGCAAAAGCTCTGAGATATAAACTTTGGATTATGTCACACCATCTGGGGATTAGTTCCCTTAACCACAAGCCCCCCAAATAGAGTGAAGGTTGAGCCCCACTCACCTCGATGGGGATATACAGCATAAAGCCTGGCTCCCCCGTGTGCGTCATACTCATGACACGGATTCCATTGGCATAGCCGACACTCATCTCCTGCAGAAAGAGGGACCACGGCATTTATAAATCCAGAATAAAACTCAAAAGAAAAAGGAAAGCTTTTTGTTCACTTCACTGTAGGTAAACCAGCAAGCAACAGGTATAAACTGGAGGGAAACAAACTGACATTCTGCACAAGAACGAACTTGAACTAGCACTTGAGATCAAAATGCTGGCAGCTTGCAAGATGGGGGGACCACGCCTGCTTTGTGGTCTTCACACTCTTGTTAGTCTAGATCCATGGCTTTCAGGTCAGGCCACCGACGATTTGCCCACAACAAGGACTTCTGGGGCATATTCCAAATGCATTACTGAAACTCTGCAGGTGTGGCCAGTGAATGAAGGTCACTTTGCAAGAATTGTGCCCAAAAAGACGCACAATGCTGTCTTAAGAGCAGCAAACAAAGTTCAGGCAAGAAATCTTCCAGGGAAGCTGGACAGCGGAGGTCAGTATCTATGGGCTGTATCCGATGCCAACTGCATCTTGGAATGTAAGAGAAATAAATGGCAAAGTGTACAAATTAACTGAATAAAACAAAGAAAAATAGGTATGTTCTATAAGAGAAAGGCAAAGGATGTAATAGGTCTGCATGAAGCAGTCTGATCTTCTGGAGGGGAGTTGATGAAAACATGCAGGAAAGTAATGATGTAACTGGAGAAGTGTTAAAATGTGGACTGTGTGACATGCATGATGACCGTATCCACGACTTACAAGTGGAAAAACGTCCTTAGGTAGTCCTCGGGTTATGACCACTCTTTCAGCAAAGTTCAAAATTATGATGGCGCTGAACAAGGGGTACTTGCGACTGGTCCACAAAGTTGCAGCTGTTGCAGCGTCCCCGTGGTCACATGATTGCGATCCATGCACTCAGGTGCCCGGCTTGCAATTATGACATCAGAGTGAGCCGCAGACACGTGATCACCATTTGCGACCTTCCCTGACGGCTTCCCACAAGCAAAGTCAATGGGGAAGCCGGCAGGGAAGGTCGCAAGTCGCTCCTGTAAGTTGCTCCCACCACCTTTTCTCCTAAGGAGCCCCACTACGGAGTACGAGATCCCATTCTGTACTTCGTATGACCCCCCTGCACTCACCAGCGCCCACCTGGGGCCCTCGCCAGCCTGCCCACTCTCCCCAGCATCTACCTGCAGCACCCTCATCCCCCCCGTTTCTTCCCGCTTTTTTTTTAATAATAATTTTATTAAAGTTTACAAATACAAGAGATACAAGACTATTACACACTAAAGAAAACACAACCCACATGGTCCTGGTTTTACAACAGCAACTGGGACTTCTGGGATTGCTGCTGCTAAGCGATATGGTCACATGACGTCACACTTTACAATTGCATTGTCCCAGCTGCTGTGGTAACCCGAGAATTACCTGTACTGATTGCCTTGCACAAAGGGAAAGATGGAAGAGCAAATGCAAAAGGCACAAGGGAATTACTTGATAATTGGCCCTGGAAGGTACCTGGCCGAATTCTGCTGGGAAGGGAGCAAGAGGTGGCAGCAGGCAGAACCAGGGAAGGGCAGGGAGGCTTTAGGCCAGGCAGGGGATGTGCCGGTCAGATATCTGCTCCTTAGCAGGTCACCGAGAAATGTACGAATGGGAGAAAGTAAGTCTATTATACATTTGATTTAGAGAAAGTGAACAGGCTTGAATTACGAAATGTTTTGCACAAATTAGTGATGAAGGTAGGTTGTAAAATATGGTAAGGGCAGTATACGATGGAAGCAAAGTATGCATGAGAATAAACAGAATACTTAGCAAAGGGCAGAAAATTGAGCAAGGATGTGCAATGAACAAGGATGTGTGATATCCTCTTGTTTAATGCATTTATGGATAAATGTACAAGAACTGCTTGTGGTGACAAGTGTGCTGGCTGGGGTTATGAATAACATGTATCTTTCTATGGCAGAGATTTCCAAACTGTGTGTCGGGACACTTTGGTGTGTCAGCTGCAGTGTCTGGGTGTGTCGCGGCTGCTGCCACCTCCTGGCTTCCACGCAGGTCCTAGTGCCTGCCTTGTGCCCTGCTGTAAGAGTGTGTTGCAAGATGATGCATGTCTAAAAAGTGTGTCACCAACATGAAAAGTTTGGAAAGCTCTGTTCTATGGTGTTACTGACTATGAACCGGAAGGAAGGAAGGAAGGAAGGAAGGAAGGAAGGAAGGAAGGAAGGAAGGAAGGAAGGAAGGAAGGAAGGAAGGAAGGAAGGAATCCTTCCTTTTCTATAGCTGCCCATCTCACCTGAGTGGCTATGGGCAGTGGAGCACACTAAAACAGCACCAAAAAACAAATCAATAAGAACAAACACAGAAACATACAAACTATCAATAAAACACATAAAATAACCATGGACAGTGGCAAATCCAATTAATATTTTTCACATTCAACCCAGCCATTGTAAAACCTCTCCACGGCCACCAGACCCCCAAGAAAATGTTTGCAGCAAATATTAGACAAATTGAATAATGCAAAAAGGAGCATGTATCACATAGCAATCAGCGTAGCCAACAACTGGGTCAACATTTCTGTTGAAATGCAATGACAGTTATTCAACATGAAATAACATTGGATGGGACTGGCTCTCAGAGTTTAACGCTGCGTTACAGATTTATGTTTAATCTGTGTGCCATCCCTATCAAATGAAATGAGGATCGAACTATAAAACAAACACATGAAGGAAAAGATATGGGGTTGAGGGAGAAGAGAAGAGAAGAGAAGAGAAGAGAAGAGAAGAGAAGAGAAGAGAAGAGAAGAGAAGAGAAGAGAAGAGAAGAGAGCTGCACTTAACAATGAGATCCTCCAAAGAGAGAGGGGAAATTTTTAAAGAATGCAGGCAGCGTATGAAATGGCGTAGGGACATGGTGGAAGCTAGGATGGTTTGGAAAGACAGAAAGGTATGGAAGGATGCAGCAAATCAGATGCTGCTGATGTAAACCAGATTTAACTCTATTTCTTTTCCTTTTCTCAGACCTTTAATATCTCAGGTTTATAATTTCCTAATCCTCTCCATGCTTTGTATAAGATGGTTACCCTGAAAGGCAATCGTGTGATGGAAAAGAATAAATGAACGCAACAGGCTTTATTTGGTCACTGAGTTGACCTATTTTCTGGGTTTGGACAATATACCGAACTGTACAACTAACTGAACAAACTGAGTGTCTGTAGCTTGAATCATGTCAGATGGATTTCTATTTTCTCAGTGGAAACGTTTCGCTCCTTATCCAAGGAGCTTCTTCAGTCTGAGCAAAGTTGGTAAGGGAATCCTAAATTTCTAACTTTGCTCAGACTGAAGAAGCTCCTTGGATAAGGAGAGAAACGTTTCCACTGAGAAAATAGAAATCCAGCTGACATGATTCAAGCCACAGACAATTCCACCTGGATGACTGAGAACCTTCATAGACATCTTCAGAGAGTGGGAAGAAGGCCCTGTTCTGTGAAAAGTGGCTGGTCCCCTCAAACCAGCATCCCCAGTTGAACCTGGTTATCAAAGTCAGGAAGGAGAATGGCAGACTGAAACGGATGATGATGGGAGGCAGATGACATTAATGGCTCAATCGCCCAATCTCTCTCTCACTCAAGCTAATTTATCTCAAAGGCTACAACGCTGGTGATTAAAAGTCCATCTAAAGTCCATCTCCTTTAGATGATAAAAGGACTTAAAAATAACATCTCAATATAACCATGACCTAGCCCCAGGTGCAAGGTCACACAGCCACCTAGAAACATATTTAAGGATTCCCTTACTAACTTTGCTCAGACTGAAGAAGCTCCTTGGATAAGGAGCGAAACGTTTCCACTGAGAAAACAGAAATCCAGTTGACATGATTCAAGCCACAGACGATTCCACCTGGATGACTGAGAACCTTCATCGACATGAGCATGTTGTGCAATTGCAACGATGAGCCTTGAAATAACGTTGTGTGTGAACACAGCCACATCTGTCTGGGACTAAAAGCTCAACCAAAAGACATAAATTTAGCTCACCCATCCCAGCTGTTCACTGACAAGTAACCAGCAGTAATTAATTAATTAATTAATTAATTATTTTTTCAATTTCTATTACTGCTCCATCTCCCCCGAAGGGGACTCTGGGCGGTTTACAAAATAAATTCCTAAAGCTGCACACTTCCAGTGAGGGATGGGCAAAACGTTTCAAACTTGAAACACCCCGTTTCCTGTTCGAAACAGCTGTTTTGGATTCAATTGTGCGGTTTTGATCATTTCAAGCATTTCGAAGAGCAACTGCGGCTCTGTTGAGATTCAAATTGGTTAATTCACTACTGCTCTAAACTCTTGAGAAGCGCTGTTTTCCCCGGATGTTTGGAAAAGCACGGTGCTCCATTCACCAAACGGGGAAGCCAAGCACATCAGATGCATTCAGGAATACAATTCTACGCCTGGCCTATGCTTTTAAGATCTGAATCAGAACTAGGCCCAGTAAGTTCAGAGGAGTTCGGTTAAGCCACCAAAGGATCTGCTGCATCTGCAGGAGAAGGGAAAAAAGTAGCTAATTGAAATGGAAAAGTCACCTACCTTACAGAAGAGGGAAGGGAAGTGCTCGGGCGTCATTGGCGCATAAGAGAGCTCTGACAGGACATCCATGGCACGTGGGCCAATCAGATTCAAAGCTGGGGGGAATAAAGGAAAAGGATCTGGCTTCTGAGACAGCTGCAGAAGAGGAAGTCTCAACCCATTGCTTCCCTCCCTCTTTTTGCAGCTTGTCAGCTCAACTCAACTCAGCAAGGGCTTGGAAAGGACTGGGAACCTGAAGGCAGATTCCACCGGGGCGAGAGGCGGCCACTTAAATGGGAAAGGATGCCTGGTGACTCTAACGCAAGCCCAGGAACCTTTTTCGGCTGGAGGCTTCGTATATCAGCCTTCCAAACCAAGGCAGGCAGCTCTGCCAAGGACCGAAGCCTCGTGTCGAGCAACTGCCCTCATCCAGCTCTTGTGTTAGGCCTCTGGATTGTGAGCGCGACACCAACTCTCCACCCCATGTCACGACAGCCACCGATGGGCCCGGGAAGCTCACTGCGTGCAAGGGCACTGTGCCCTAATAGTGTGGCAGCAGAAGTTCAAAATACAAGATAGGGCCTCTGTTTCTAGTAACAAGAAGCTGAAATCAAAAGGTCAATCACGTTTGAAAGACAACATGGAATAAAAACTTGCGTTTTAAAACTGAGCAAAAAACCACATAGCCAAGGGCTGTTCCTCACGTTATAAAGCCACCAACTTGGATCTGCCACCGATACGGTGACCAAGAGCCAAGACAATCCTGTGTATCTGACAGACGCGGTTAGATTAAAATCTATTTGCCACATTTATGGCTTTAGGCAAGCTCTGAAAAATGCCAAGCGTGAAAAGGCCTGAGGGGAGACCAGTCATTCCTGCGTGCCTGGCTCGCTCGGTCTCAGGAACCCCCAGACCTGAGGCTGCTCCTGATGGGCGGCCATTCGCTCTGCTTCCGCAAGGTTCCAACCAGGTTGGCGAGGGCACTGGCTCCCCTGACAGGGACCTGTCCAAGGACAAGGCTAACTAGGAGCGAGGTGTCAGCGCTGCGGGCGGGCAAAGCAGCGGGCGCGCACGCAGCAGCTGAGGCTCCCTCGAAGGGCGGCCCTGCCCGGCTCCAGAGGCTTCCCAAACCGCACCGGCGGGGCCTGCATTTGGCAGCTCCCCTCACCTGTGTATTTCCAGGTGACGTCTTCCAAGAAGAGGTTGCTGTCTTCAGGCATGTGCTTCTTCAACCAGGCCCAGCAGTGAACCTGCTGGTCTGTGGGGGAAATCATGAAGAAGCTGCAGTATAAATCACAGGAAAGCCATTTAAGCCCAAACGGGACACTTTTTACACAGAGCCTTGCAAAAGATGCCATCAGGTAACACTTCATCACTGATTTCGTCAGGCGGAGTGCAGTAGCACCTTTTCCAAATAGCCGATTTTATTAAGAAGCACAACCTCCTTAACCGCCAGCCAATGCAAACGGCCAATCAGGTGCTCACTATCCAGCCCTGATGGCAACGGCCTTCCCCGCTGTCTGATCTGCCATGGCTAACGGGCGCCCGAGTCTCTTCTCCCTTCCGGAAAGGCGCCTTCAATACATTCTCTGGCGTTCAGTTCTCTAGACTCACACAGTTTTGTCTATCACACTATCAACAGATGGCTTAACCAAAGTTTATCAAATAAACCACAGCTGGCTGGGCTAACACTACAGGTTACACCGCTGATCATGGTTTATAAGGCAAAGTAAGTAGGAACACACCACACAGGCCACATTTTGGCTAAGCAAGATGAGCAACGGAAGACATTCCTGGGGTGTCCTCTGAATCTGTTTACATGAAACCAAGGCATGGAATGGGAAAAGATGCCTCCCCTCTCCAGTTATACTGGGGTGACTCAATTTTTTTTATGCCTGTGTCCAAGCAGAGGAGCGCTATACAGAAGCCAAGGCATCTCTTAAGCCACACTGACGGCACAATGATATCACGTGCTGTGATGTCACCACGCCAATGATGCCACGTTGGGCTTATCCTTCTGATGTCATGGTGGCTTCCCACAGACTCCTCCTGCGTACGGGTGGCCAGTCCCGAAAGGCCGCGGGGGAGGGCGGCTGAAGCCAGCAAGGATCCAGGCTACGGCTGGGCGCCCCTACCTGCGTTTGCTCAAGCGGGCCACGCTGCAGTCGTTCTCGTACCCTCCGTGGTGATTGAGCATGCCCGTGTGTACAATGTGCCCGACTGGCACGTCCAGGTCATTGGAGAAGAGATACTGCAGAACCTCCAAAGCCTGGCCCCCCGTGGACTGCAGCGGATGGAAGAGGGAACACGGAAGGTAAGAACAGCCTGACAGAGGAGACCCAGGCCCATCGGACGCCGGCGTTTCAGTCCTCGCTGTGGCCCATCTGATGCCTCTCGGCTGCCTGCAGGGGACGGAGACAAAGCGCCTCCCGACGCTGCTCTCCTCAAGTGGCACTGGGGGGGGGGGGGGCAACTGCCTCTGACCCAGAGAAAACCTGGGACCCACAGACCAGTCCTCTATGAAGGTATTCAGCCCCCTTTAAATCCATCCAACTTACTGGCCATCACTGCATCTGGCGGTACTACTGCCATAGGTGAATCATGTGGGGGAGAGAGGTCAGGGGCCAACCGTCTAACTTGGCAGACAACTAAGCCTGTGGGATCTCAGGGCACAGGAGGCGGCCAAAAAATAGCCTGAGACACCCACAGGCTGCATGGAAGGACATCCAGCTCTCATTTCAGAACTTGGGGCCTCCCAATCAAGTAGACTGGCAACAGTTTCTGGGCAACAACAACAACAACAGTATTTTACTATCACGAGGCTTAAAAAGCCCACTCTGCTTAAAGGAGGGGATAAATGTGCCAAGGCAAGCACATACATACAAACAGAGGATTCTGTGAGATTTACCCTCAGGCAAGCAGAAGGGCAGGTTGGTTGGTTGGTTATTTATTTAAAAGACGTGTATGGCCGCCCATTTTAAAACAGCTCTGGGCAGCTCACAACAACAATAAAACTATAAAAACCATATAGCAAAAACGAAAAACCTGGCACAATCAACCTCCCAGGGTGCCCCAACAGCTCTCTGCAGGCTCTACCCCTCTACCCCAGTGCCTGGGTAAAAAGCCAGGTTTTCATGGCCTTCCAGAAGGCTGGTGGGGGGCGGGGGCTGCTGGATTGCCTGGGGAAGGACATTCCATAAGGTAGGGGCATCCACGGCCTGCTTCCTAGGTCTCACTAGATGGCAACATTCCAGGGAAGGGACCTGGAGTTACCTGGACTACCTGGATACACGTAGTTCTCATTTAGCAACTGCTTCATTTATCAACCATTCAGTTACAGCGGTGATGAAAAAGTAACTTTGCAACCAATCCTTGCATTTGCGACCTTCGCAGGTCTGTAAAGCAAAGAAAAGCTGAAGTAGGATTGTAAGCACAGTCAGTTTCACTTAGCGACTGTTTCACTTACCGACAGAGTTGCCAGTCCCAATTCTGGTTGCTAAATGAGGACTACCTGTAGTTTAATCTATGCAGAGTGGATCTAGGAACCATTTAAATAAAAACTCTACATCCAGAGGAAATCTGCTTGTGAACCACTGGTTACTGGGAGCAAAGAGAGGGGAGCTAATACTATGAAACCACCTTAACGTTAAACCAGGGTTGACAAACCACAATGTTTGTGTTTTGAGTTTGTCTCAAAAGAATCTCTACCTTTTTAAGGCATTGAGTGGCTTCACATGTTACACAAAGCCAGGACTTGTAATTAAAGTGTTGCAATGCTCGAAATTGGGTGCATTTGCAAATGACCCTAAGCAATAAATCATGGTTTATACGCCACAGTGTTTAAATTCACAATACGCTACTCAGCCAAAGCCTAAAAACTCATATCATGTCCAAAGCCAGGTCACTGCAAAGCAGCATGGAAGCCTCAGAAAGGAAAGGGAAAGATCTCGAGGAGGACGCACTCACGCTTATCTCAAACTTGGTGAAGGAGGACATGTCGATGACACACACGGCCTCTTTGCAGCACTTGACCTCTGCCCCCACAATGTCAAACCAGTCTGGCTTGTAAAACGTCTTGCTCTGATCCAGAGCCAGCAAATCTGCCGGGGAGGAAGCACAAGACTTAGCGCGCCCCCGCAAGCGCTGGCTGTCGGCTCTCCAGGGTGCACGCAGGGGGAATCACGCTCACCTTTCCCTGGAGGGACGAAGTATTTCGCCCGCTCAAAGCCGTGCTTCTCCATCCACCTCGCTCCCTGCGCATCCAGCCGGTCATAGAGGGGAGACGTGCGGAGTTGCCTGCCGGTCTGGAAATCCCAGCGGGGAACTTTCAGGTCGTAAATCAGGGCTGGAGAGGGGCCACAGAACCACAGCGTCAATGTGCTGGGAGGGACACAACCCGTTATCCTTCCAGTCCAGCCGGAATATCCTTTACAATCACCCAAACGCCCAGCTCAAATTTTAACGGGGAAAAAAAGGCCTCCAGAACATTACATCCTAATTTGAGAAGCACCCTGTCCTTGCGGTGAACTATTCTTGGATTTAAAAAAGCTGTTCCTACTGTTTCCATTAACACTTTTCTACTTTTCTCTTAAGGTAAAAGGTAAAGGTTCCCCTGCACATTTGTGCAGTCGCATCCGACTCTAGGGGCTGGTGCTCATCTCCGTTTCTTAGCCGAAGAGCCAGCGCTGTCCGAAGACACTTCCGCGGCCATGTGGCCGGCATGACGCGCGCGGAACGCTGTTACCTTCCCACCGAAGTGGTGCCCGCTGAGCCACCGCGCCCCTTAAGCCTCTTATATAGGCTGCAGCCAATGTCACTCATCGGACTAACTGATCCTAAATAGCTGTTCTGGTAAAGGTAAAGGTTCCCCCACACATTTGTGCAGTCGCGTCCGACTCTAGGGGCCGGAGCTCATCCCCGTTTGTTAGCCGAAGAGCCAGCGTTGTCCGAAGACGCTTCCGCGGTCATGTGGCCGGCATGACGTGCACGGAGCGCTGTTACCTACCCACCGAAGTGGTACCTATTCATCTACTTGCATTTGCATGCTTTCGAATTGCTGGGTTGGCAAGAGCTGGGGCAAGTGCGGGAGCTCACTCCGTCACGCGGGGCTAGGGATTCGAACCTCTGAACTTGTGATCTTCCGATCGACAAGCCTGGCGTCTTACCCGCTGAGCCACCACGCCCCTTTTGTCTTCGCCAATCCTAATTAGGAGGAAGAGCATCTCATTTCCTTCTTCCTCTCCCCATGACCTATAGTGTAGCATTACAAGGTTTCCACTGACCATGTCTAGCTAGAAGTTTTGTTTGAACATTCTTGGTGATACAAAAAAATAATTAGTTACTTCCCCTCTCCAGATTCCTCCATTTAGAAACAGCTTCCAAAGTCTTGAGCTTCAGGGCACTGCCGACCGACAGCCCTCTAACTAAAGCATGAGCCACAGTCGCCAAAGCCAGGAAACGGGCGCAGAGGCTGGGCTCGGCCCCTCGCCCCCCTCCATGAACACCTGTGCCATCAGCTACTTACGCATCACTTCCATGACCCGGTGGCGGAGGAAGGTGCGGCTGCTTTGCAGAGCTCCAAAGCGCTTCAGGTCCAAGGGCCAGACGTTGTCGGAGGGGTAACCGTTCACCATCCATTCAGCCAGGTACCTGTCAGAAAGGCACAGAGCTGGAAGGGGCCGTGGAGGCCATCAAGTGCACCCCCCCGTTCATTGCACAAATGGCATCGAAGCACCCCAGACGGACGGCTTTCGAGTCCACCAAACGTATCCAGGGAATCCATCGTTCTGAGTCACTGGTTCCAAACAGCACAATGAGAAATGCCAGGAAAACCAGAATAGGGCCTCGAAGAGGCGACTCACAGGCTACAACCCTGTATAGCCCACAGCATTTGGGGCAGCATCTCACTGTGGTCAGCAAGGCCACTTTCTGCAAAGAAGGATAAGCGCAAGTCCTGTGTGCACAAACTAGAGAGAAAGGAAAAGGGGCAGACTATACGTATCCGTGATCGGGAAAGAATGGGACTCAACCACCTTGAAAACTGAAGTCAAATGAAGGAAAACGGTTCGCATGTGTAAAAATAGGAATGTCAGTCACAAGTACCTATTACATCTTGTAAACAAGTCCATAAAACTTGCTAGCTTCCTATTTTAAAAAGATTGTGAAAGCCCCTTCTTCACAATATGGTGATACTCGCTTTTCAGCAAGTTAAGGAGGGAAAAAATCATCTTGCTACACAGATATACACCCCCATCAAGCTTTTCCTCCCCCCACACTTCACTGATAGGAAGTGAGTCCACTTACTTGCCTGCTCCACCACCAAAAGATGTACCAGCCGCGTTCATTCCTGCTAGGACAAAGTAGCCCTGTATCGTGGGGGATTCTCCCATGATGCACCGCATGTCTGGAGTAAAGGATTCTGGGCAATTCACCAGCTGCATTATCTCCAGGGCCTCCAGATCTGGCATCCTCCGCAGCAAGGCACTCAGAAGTGGCTCTGATCACCCAAGACAGAGCAGACAATTACTTCCCACCAATGTGCAGAGCCAGAGTGGACAGGTCTCCTCTCCCACCACCCAACAGAGCGTCAGGCCTCCAACGAAACTGACTGGTTTTTGCTCAGAGCAAAGTGTGCTCCTAGCCCAGACTGCAACGCCACAGCATCTTAAAAGTAGGGGAAGTGGAAAGGGCAACCGGGGTGTGTGCGCAAAGTACCACTCCTCCAAAAACAAAGGAGGAAGTACAGGACTGGGGCCCTCTCCCAAATGCTTTGCTCAAGCATCCAGAGGATTGTTCTTAATTTCTGTGAGCCGCCCAGAGTCGGCTGGAGTTGGGCAGCATCAAAGTTGAATAAATAAAAATAAATAAATAATAAGTGGGCATTCCTTCTCTCAGGCCAGCACCTTACCAAAGTGATCCCAGTCTTCCTGCAGGTTCTGTATCTCCAGCTGATTCCGGCCCTCCGTGAAAATAGGCTTGGGGTTCTTTTCAAAGCCACCTGAGAGGATGCCCCCCTGCCAGCCGCGAATGTAGATCCTCCCATCAAGGTCCACAATAGCTACAGAGGAAAGAAGCAAATGCCTGAACCCAGGGAGAGAAACAGAATGCTTGGATGCAGAGGGGGAGAGGGAGCCAGCCAGCAATGCAGAGGGGGACTCCCCTCGGTCGCTACGGGCCCCATCGCACACGTGGGATTTCTGCACGCACGGCCAGGCTGCCTTCCCACGCAGCCGAGTGCAGAGAAGAAGGGTTGCCGGCAAGAAATTCTCTAGCTAAGAGAACGTGGAATCCCAGCAGGTCCCCAGCCAGCGCTGATGCTCCTGGAATGCTTTTGCACTCTTCTCTGCTCATACAGGCTACTTCAGAATGACAGCACACGCAAAGGCAACCCTAAACCCTTTATCCTCACTCTACTCCAGAGCAGCGGGGGGGGGGGTGTGGTTCTTAAGAACCACAACTGTCAGGCCAAGGTTCTTTCTCAACAAGCACCAAAGCAGCTGGGAATCTTCTCTAAATGGAGTCAGGCCTGGGCTCTGCCTTGCCCAACATTGTCCTTCCTGATTCCCTCAGGCCTCAGGTCAAGGCCTTTTCAGCCTGTCCATACCCTTTAACTCAAGGACGAGAAATCTATGGTGCTCCAGGCATCCAGCTGGCAGACCATCAGCCCGCATTCAAGTCCCCTGTCTCTGGAGCTGATGGCTCCTGGCCTTTGCTTTGCTTTGCTTTGCTTTGCGTGGGAACACCACGCCCCGCCGCGCTGAACCCCCATGGCCTGCAATTGCGCCAAAGCCCCAAGCACCTGCAAGAGAGCGCAAGAGAAGGTTCCTCACTTGGAGTGCTACTCTCCAGGGGCGTCTTCAAGGGGCGCGTCAGGAGGTAGAAGTGCTCGCAGGCGTGCAGCGGGATGCTGACTGGCTCCTCGTTGGAGAGGGCTAGCTCATAAGCCCACTGAAAGCAAAGCAGGAAAGTTAGAAGCCAAGCAACGGGCAGAGTTTACTCCAATGGGGCTCGTTCTTCAAATTCTGCTGCCCTGTTTCAAAGAAGCATTTAAACCCACCGTTTGTATGCAAGAATAAAAAACACCATAGGGAAAAATAAAACCCCCAAAGCCCAACATTTCATAGGAACAAATAAAAAGCCCAGATAATTTAGAAGTGTATATAAGTTGGTTTGTAACCTGGAGGACTGAAACAATTGTTAATTTTCAATATTTCTGTCCAAAAGGACACCTGCATGTAATCCATTAGGAATTCCTTTCATTAAACTGAAACTATGGAAACTAAACGTGAGTAAAATAATCTTTAACCAAAGTGCTTTAATACATTTTGATGTTGTGTTAATTTTTCAGACAGGGCTATTTCCCACACTTTTAAATATTATTGATCCAAACAAAGATGATCTTTCCAGTGTTTTGCTATAATAAATTTAGCAAAAACAACAACTACTGAATTCACTTTTTATGCTGCACCATAAGTGCTGGGAAAAATTAACAATAAGGTCAGAGGCTGTTGTGGGTCTTCCGGGCTGTGTGGCCGTGTTCTGGAAGTTGTGGTTCCTAACGTTTCGCCAGCATCTGTGGCCAGCATCTTCAGAGGGCAGGAGCACAGATAGAAGCAAAATCTCTGCTTCTATCTGTGCTCCTGCCCTCTGAAGATGCTGGCCACAGATGCTGGCGAAACGTTAGGAACCACAACTTCCAGAACACGGCCACACAGCCCGGAAGACCCACAACAGCCATTGAACTCCGGCCGTGAAAGCCTTCGACAATACAATAAGGTCAGACTTACTTATCCATTTTAATTGCTTCTTTATCTTTCTTTGCCAAAAAAAATTTCAAGCAAAGCAAGTACCTAAGTAGATATAAACTCCAGGGATGGTAATATGGAATATGATGATTGCAACCTTTCCAGTTCAATCTAGAATTGCTGCTATTTTAAGGAGGAGCGTTAGTACCATCTATAAACTCTTTCTGGTCAATTCCAGGACTTGCTGTAATAGGAGGGAATTTCAGTTAATGAGACTCTTATAGTTGCCCAAAGAAACATCAATGACAATACATGCAACATGCAGCAGAAGGAAGAAAGAAGGCTGCAGGATGGATGTGAACAACTGCCTGGGAAGAAGTGGCGAGGATCCATTCTTTACATCTCTGTGACCAGAGGCAAAATAGAGGAGGAATACGTTATTTGTTTACTATCTCAGCTTATACCCTGCTTTTCAACCCGTGTAGCACCCAAACAGTTAGCAAAGGTTAGCTAATATCGTTTAACGCCCACTGAGCACAATCCACTGCTCTGCATAATGAGCGCTGACCACAGAACCCAAGCAGAGAGGTGAGAAAGGCAGGTGTCCTTCCCACGAGCCCCTTCCAGTCTTCAGGCAATCATTTGCTTATGACAGGGAGCCAGCCGCACAGTATCCACTCCTCCCCTGCCCTCGATCCCACCAGCCACCCACTCAGCCCAATCACAAGCAAGTCTAATGACGCGAGCAACCTGCCATGCTGAAAGAATGCCTCTCATTGGCGCGGAAGCCCAAGCCGCCTAAGATTTATTTATTTCTCCAACTTATATCACCGCCCATCTCCCCCCACAGAGGGGACTCTAGGCGGTTTTAGATCCAGGATCTGCTTGGATAGGTCTAATTTGGCAGGCAGTCGCAGAGCCCCCCCAGGAGAAGACCCGGCCGTCCTCAGGAGAGGCTGGGCCCACAAGCCCTTCAGCCCCACAGTCCAATCAGGGTCTCACCTGTCCAGCACAGTTAACAAAGTATGGGCACTCGATCAGCCCTCTGTCAGTCTCAACTCCAGTTACACAGCCCTTCTGGCTCAAGACGTGGATGACACTGGTTCGCTCGTGGATTTGAACCCCTGGGAAGACAAAGGCGGAGAAGAAGTCGGGAGCTCTCTGGCGATCCACTGCAAGGGAAAGCCGCGAGCAGCCTGGTCTTTCACGGTCTCTCCTGGACTCTGCTCACCCTCAGCCAAAGGGACACGCTGCGAGGAGCGCAACTCAACAGAACCTCATGGCCGCCAACAGGCTCCCTGCCAGTTCGACAAACAGAACGCTGTATTTGAAAGGATGTCATTTCACAGCAAGCCACCTGGACGCAGATTTAGGCAGAAGGCACGCTCAAGCCCTGCCAGGAAATCTCGAGCAAATTCTTTTCTGCCAGAATCAGAAAAGGCTCGATGCCGCTGACCTTGACTTGACCCAGAAAGAGTTCTGGTGCTCTTAAGCAAGGGTGGGGGGGGAGAGGGGTCACAGCTCCAGAACTGCATCTGCTTGCAAGCAGACCCCGAGTGGCATTTCAAAGCTAAGAAGGAATCCAGCCTCAGAGCAGCAAAGAGGCCGAGTGCAAACCTGGAGCCAGAAGGCCTGACAGCTTCAATGAGAAGAGGCTAGTTAAGCCTTGTTTGGGGACACAGAGCTTTTCTGCAGCAGGAGCCGCACTTTGGGGGCAGCTGTTTGGCCTGCCTCCACTACAGGTGTGGCCAATGGTGCTGTACCATCACTGAACTGGGAAGGACTCAACTTTCGGCACCTTGGAAGTGGCTGGGGGAAGTTAAAGTCATGATCTGTGTGACATCATCATGGCTTGTACCTGATGCTTAAGTCACAAACGAGCAAGTCGCATTTCGGTCTGGGTAACGAGCTAAGGATTTAAAAAAGCCCATGTGGGTCCAAGAAAGCCACCAGGGTTGTTCTGCAATCTGGACCTGAGAACGTCTTCAGAGACGCGGCTCAAATTCCACGAGACTTCTTGACCAAACGAGGCCATCCAGCACGGCCTCCTCTTGCCCACTACAAAGGGAAGAGTGCTGCTTTGGAAAAGAGCAGCCCCCTCCTCTGCAAGGCCCACTTCGGCTCACGCCATGTCGTCATGTCGTCACTTAGGGGTGAAGGGAGACGCCCCAAAGCGACAGAAGGCCACCTTCTCCAATGTAGAACTTCCAGAAACAAGAGATCTCAACTCTCACCACCTCTTGCCAGTACTGTCTACTCTCATGGACAGATGCTCTCAAGGCAGAGAAAGGTCTTCTCCTCCACAACGGCCTGATCCTCTTAGCTGGGGAGTCCCAGAATGAACCTGGAGCCCCACCCCTGAAGCCACACATGCAGGCCGTGTTAGAGTTCTTGTGTTGACTTGGCAAATTATTCCTGTACAAAGCACAGCGTTCTCATGATGACGTGAATGCCAGGTGGCTGGATAACAGAGAAGCCTTGGCTTTGTTTACATCCTCATGAGATAGGGAGCGAGAAGGTACCATGTTATGGCTAGCAATGGATCTTCCCATGGGAACAAATCCTCCTGATTTCCTTCTGTGGGAAGCCTTGCCCAGGCCCCCCTGAGCAAGGAGGGGGGGAACTCAGTGCTTAGATGCAGCAGGTCATGCTATGTGCTTTAGGCCTAATGCTTTAGGCCTGGTGTGTGTCACAGCTAACTTCCAGCCAATCAGAAAGCTAGAAGAACTGAATATACAACCATGCAAAATGGTGTTCTATGCTTCTTGATTTCTAGTGTCTTTTAGCCATGTAGTTCTTCACGTGTTCACTTCCCGTGGACTGGGCAGAGTGAGCTATGCCTGGCTTTGGGTATAGGCCATGGCAGGAACTCTGGCCCTGGGATCAATACACGGAACTCTGCTTATAAGTTTGTTTTGTTTTTCCTTTTACAATGATGTATCTTGTATATTCATCTTTTTCATTTTTGCGATAATGTACTGTATCTGCATTATTGCCTTATGCTACCAGTAAACACTGTTAGCCCTAACAAGCTGCATTCTTGTCTGTTTATTCTCAAGCCTCGGTTTTTCCCCTTTAAGCCAGCGTATATCCCATCAGACCGGGCCTTTTTCACGCCAACTCCGGTCAGCAGTTGACAAGAGATCCTGCCCGTTGTCCAATGGAGGCAATCTAAACCTGGTCCTGCGTAGGGTAGAAGCTCAGGATGCAATGAAAATTACATTAATCCTGATCAGCTGAAGCTTCCTGGTTTTGGTCTGTAACAGTTCCCTCCATTTCCATCAAATAGGACCTGCTTCCCACAGATGCTTGTGAAGCAACCTACACGGAAGGCCATAAAGGAATTCAACAGTGGGAGAGGAGCCACATCCCTCTGGCTTTGCAGCATCACTCCAACCCCCAGTGCCCAACCTCCTGAGAAAGGAAGTACTGGCAGGACACCGGGGAGGCTGGGCCATACCATTCGCCGCAGCAGCACTGGCCAAAGCGAGGGTCACGTCAGCAGACGACACGACGGCATCCTCGGGCACGTGCATGGCCCCCACCAGGTCGTGGATGTTGATAAAGGGGTGGAGCTGGGCCACTCTCTTTGGCGGGATCAGCTCACAGGGGATCCCCATGACTCTGCCGGAGACACACACAGGAACCCGTTACTCTTGCTCCAGCGAGGCTGCGAAGAGGGCGCACCCCCCACCAGATACACAAATGCGTCGGCTTACTTGAGCCGCGAGGCTATGCGCTTCAGGGAGATCAGCCGGTCTTGTGTCTGAGCCAGCGAGATAGAGCCCGTCGTCACGTAACCTGGAACAAAACAGCACACCCTCAGCCCCCACACAGTCCCACCAAAGGGCCCTTCCCTGCATTACCTGTTCTTGGATGGGAGAAGGAAGAAAGGGAAGGAAGCACGATGCAGCAGTTGGAGGGATGAGCTTGGATGAGAAAATCCAGGCTTCCGATCCCTGCACGGCAAGCGAAGTGAGGTGAATTTATCATTCATTGGCGATCACTCGTAGCCGAGTAAGATTGTCTTCCAAAGGTAAAATTTTACCGGTGGATCCGTAAGTGGCTATAAAGGCCAATTCTGGATCCGCACAACCTCCCACAATGAGGGCATAGGTTTCCGGGTGGGAGACGGTCATGATGAGGGTTTGCCTGACGTGCCTTCCTTTTAGCTCTTTTTTCCCTTTCGCCCTGTACTCGTGCTTCTTCAAAGTCCATAGCGCCTTTAATAAAGGCTGACCTCCAATTGAAACGCTCATGAGTTAGGGCTTCCCAGTTCTCAATGCTGATATTACATTTTTTAAAATTAGCTTTGAGAGTGTCTTTGAATCTCTTTTGCTGTCCACCAATATTCCGTTTTCCATTCTTAAGTTGGCTGTTGTCATATTCAGCCTGAGACTCTTTATACTATTACTCCTCTCACCTGACCACTGTCATGCTATCTCAGGCTGAACAAGTAGCTCAGATTCTGAAGATGAGCCTTCGCTGTCTCTTTGGTTTCACAACCAAGCTAAAACTTCAGCTGAAAGGAACTGAGGGCTCACTTGGTTCTTCCAGCTGTTCCAAAAACAACTGGAACAATTCTCTTGCAGACAGTAACGCAGCCTAGGGCCTCTGCAGCAAGCTCTCCCAGACCTCCTCGTGCCTCGTCAGAAGGACCCAATCCAGAGCCGGCTTCTTGGACAAGCCAGGACACCCACCATCATTTTCACTTTACACAGAGCATCAAATCAAGTCAGAAGGCACTAGAGTAAATTCTCAATTTGCATACCTCATTTTTTGCAAGTTAAGGGGAGCAGCCAAGCCTGCGGGCTCTTTGCTGAGGCCTCCCAATTTCTGGAGCCGGAGGATCAATAAACCATAACGAAAATCAGCTTTCAATACACAGTAACACCCCAATTTGACTCCAGTTGTGCTCCCGATGCAATCGGAGGGTGCCAAGAAGGCAGCTACAGGGATGTCTTCTCTCCCCAAATTGGCACCTCCAGTGCTTACCCGTTTTTACGCCGGTCTCTTGCTCAAGCTGCTGATAGAGCTTCTTTGAGTAATCCGCCATCTTCAGCTCAATGGACAAATGCCGCACGGTGCTCACAATGCCTGAGCAGAATCGAGTGGAACCGGCTGCCAGCCTGAAAGAGAAAAGCCAGAGAGGGGTGGGGAAACTCCGTACTCCGAGGGGGAGGAGAGAAGAAGTAGTCCTGAAGCTCAGCTTCAAAGGGACCCAGGAGAGTTGGGCAGGGAAGAGCCGCATCAGAGAGAAGGGGACCAGTTTGTCGTTTGCAGCCACTTGACCTTACAGTCCTCAAGTACTTCCAAACAGGAGAGTTCAGCGTTGTTCAAGCTGAGAGCTGCGTGTAGCCTCTGAAGCAGACGGGGCCAGGTCAAATTACATGTGGCCCGCATTTAATTAATAAACTACCACTAGTAAAGTTATTCCCCCTGTATTTTGTGGTTTTCCCCTTGGAGTGTGCGAAACATTTCAAAGCACCCCATTTCAAGTCCGATGCAGTTGTCTTAAAGGAGCAGGCTGCCATAGTTCATTTCAGAAGCACTTTCAGCTCAAAACAAAACGACCCAAACACCTTCTGAAAGCCAGACAAGACGTTTTACATTCGAAACGGTGCAGGTTCAACATATTTAGCCCATCCCTCATTCAATCGCCCCTCCTGGGGATTAAAAATGACATTTCAACAGCAACCTTTGAAGCAACTGTGGGGGCCACACAGCTTGCTGCCCTGTCCCTTGATTCTCTCCCCTTCGATGCAGGAATGATCACACAGGAAGCATGGCCTCCAAAGAAGATGGGCCCCAGGACATTTTGAGGCCAGATGTTGCCTGGAATGGGGCAGTGCAGTTTGTATGTGCTGACTTTTCTCTCTTGTGGAGGAAGCAGCCAGAATATACATTGGATAGTTCAACCACCATGGACTCAACAAAAAGGGTTCTCCTTCGGGCTGGCATCTCTCTGAAAACTATCCACATCTAGAAGCAGTAGTCCTCTCCTCCCACAAGCCTCTTATTAGGATCCACAGAAAAGTAAAGTATTTATTTTCAGTTTGTTTTTCAGTATATTTCAGTTTATTTTAAGCTGTTATTATCGATTTGAGTCAACGCTGAGTCGCTGCCATAGATTCAGGCTTTTTGAGTGCCTCCCACAATGTTATTCAGTGCTAACAGCAAAATCAAACATTGCAGCACCCAAGAAGTTATACAAACCCAGTAAGGGACGCTAATCTATGTTTATACAGAAGATGGAGCTTGTGAAAAAAGATGTGGATGCTAAGGGCAGGGAACCTCCAGAGAACTATTTTAGTTGTGTGTTGAAGAAAGGCATGCTTTCTCTCCTCTGATCATATCACAGAAAGAAGTACCTTAGAGGCCTACAGGTCTAAGGCAAAAAATCAGGAGTCCAGTAGCACCTTTTCCGACTAATAAATTTTATTAAAGTTTGCATTGAAACTGGGGGGGAGGGGAGGCACAGAGGAAATGAGGTGACTTTTAAATTGAATTTTAATTTTAAATTGAATTTTAATTTTAAATTGAATTTTAATTTTAAATTAAATTTTAATTTTAAATTAAAGTCATGTTTTAATTACCCTACTTACAAACGAAACAAGACATTCAAAATTAACCTTGATTTTGCATTTCATGTTGCTATTTGAAAAAGCAAGTCAAATTCTATGGAAATCGTTACTCAATCTCTTTTACTAGCTTTTTTGATAGCGAAGTGTCTAATATCTGTATTACTTGTGTGATTCTGTGGAGTTTCATAAACCCTCCAAATGCTCAAGAAAACCCTAACCCACCTCTTTTCTCTCTTTAAATCTCTCTTTTTCTTAGCTTTGGGCATAACCTCACAGAGATTTGGAACATTGTTATTTCATCCTTGGAAGTGGTCCTCAACACAGTTTGCAAACAAAATATAATGAAAAAGATTGACATTATCCGAAAACAGCTACAAATTAGAACCCAAATGATTTGCAACAACTGTATGATGCAATAAACATCGACCTGAAAATTAATCTCTCAACCGGGGCTTTCCAAACTTTTCATGTTGGTGACACGCCTTTTATCCATGCATAATTTCGTGACACAGTAATGAGGAGTGCCCGCCCCCCGGCCCACATGATTGGCTGCCGGCTCCAAACCCCACCCCGGCCCACGTGATTGGCTGCTGGCTCCAAACCCCGCCCCTGGCCCACGTGATTGGCTCCCGGCTCAACACCCCGCCCCCCAGCCCACGTGATTGGCTCCAGGCTCAAAACCCCAGCCCACATGATTGGCTCCCGGCTCCAAATCCCGCCCCCCGGCCCCCCAGTCTTGTACTGTATGTATTGTGTTGTATGTAATTGTAGATAAAATACAAAAATGCCCTCCAGGTGTGCTTGATGGGGAGGTCATGGACCCAAGACCATGAGCAGTGTTTTTCAGTCTTGGCCACTTTCAGATATGAGGACTTCAACTCCCAGAATTCCCTACCCAGCAACGCTGGCTGGGGAATTCTGGGATTTGAAGTCCACAACTCTTGAAGTTGCCTAGGTTGAGAAACACTGCCAGATGATGGGAAAACTGGGGGTGGGGGGTGCAGGGACCAAGCACTAAGAAAGGTGTTTCATCTGCACATTGTGGAGCTAGTAAGAGTTGTGGCTGAGGAGGGTGGATAGGATCAGGGAACCCATATTCTAATCCGCCCAAAGAGTGCCTTTGGGGCAATCACCCTTATCACCTCAATCTACCTGACACCTCGGCAGTGGAATGCTATAAACACTACCATGAGATCGCTTAGAACAGTGTTTCTCAACCACAGCAACTTCAAGATGTATGGAGTTCAACTCCCAGAATTCCCCAGGCATCATGTTGACTGGGGAATTCTGGGAGTCAAAGTCCACACATGTTAAAGGTGCTGAGGTTGAGGCTATACTGTATACACGGCCATGTGAACTGGGGATAACCACTTCTGTCCCCCACGCTTTCCACTCTCCCTCCACATCTGCCTCTCTCCCTCCGCGTCTGAATTATGCCAGGAAAAACGGCCCTGCAAACCCGCTTTTTTACGACCACCACCAAGTCCAAGGAGACGCTCGTCGCTCCCAGCAAACACAAGAGCCGAGCCCAGACCTTCGAGCAGTCTTCGCGGCCCCGCGAAAGAGGCGCGCGAGGTCTCTCCTTCCATCTCCTAGTGGCCTCCCGTTCAAATACTAAACAAGTTCGCCCCTGCTTTATTTATTTTTTAAGATCAAAAGTCAGGTATACAATAAATACAATTAAAATAAACCTCCCAATCCATTTAGAAAGTGCAGGCACACTGGAGTTGCATTCACACAAGCCACTTAACCGGGTCCCTGAATTCGCCCAAACCACCGGAGCATAAACTAACCCCCCGGCCTGGGTCCACCCAACACGTGAAAGTGCACCATCAACATCAAGGTGAGGCCAGGCAAGTCGCGCAGCTTTCTCGGGGTTCTTCCCGTCCCGCGAACCCAGCCCGGCCGCCGCTTGATTTCTGCTCGGGATTAGAGCGCAGAGACGCGCGGGGGGAATCCGAGCCATCCTTCGCAATCGCGTTCTCTGTGGCATTTTCCCCACGGAGGGAGGGAGGGAGCCGGAGCGAGCGGGCAGCGCTCCCGCGACGGCTCCCCGTCCAGCCCGCCGAGCTTCCCGGGGTGGCTGCCCTGGCATCTCGGCACGTGGCCGGGAGAGCTGCCGAGCCGCGGCCCCGCCGCTCCTGCCAAACTTTAGCGGGCAGGCGGCGGCGTGCGTGAGGCGCGGCTCACAGCCGCGGGGTCGCTGGGTGGGCGGCGGGGAAGCTGAGCACGAGGGCTGCGGGCAGACAGGAGTGCTCCCCGGCAAGTTCCGGCAAGGGGCTGAGTTCCTCTCCCTTCCTCCCGCGGGCTCGGCTTTGCAGCGGGGGTGCGAATGCAGTTCCCGCCTGAAGCCGAGCGGCAGAGTGGCTGCGAGCGAGCGAGGTGGGGAAGACGCAGCCCGCCGAGTGAACGCCTAGCTTTGTCTCTCTAGACCAGGGCTTTCCAAAGCGGCGTGGGGGGGGCGTGCGGTGGCGCGCGTGTGCATGGTGGCGGCGGCTGCCGCCGTGCACGTGCGCGGCGGCGCTTCCGGGTGGTGTGGCGACACACCACGCTGTGTGTGGCGACACACTTTTGTGTCACGACACACAGTTTGGAAAGCTCTGCTCTCAACGATCAAAGATACTTTTTACAGCGAAAATGAACAATTGCAAGTTATACAAAAATGGTGGAAAACTAGAGCAAATACATAATTTATGTATGTTCACAGAATGTGGGCTAAAGGTGGGGAAATGGATGGAGATTTTAAGATTCAAATTCTGGTAGAAAGGTAGGAAGAGGTCTGTCTTGAGGAATGAACATTTGTCAAAAGAACTGAAAATGGCTGCATATAACTGCTTTCGAAACTCCCGCCATTGGCGACACACCAATGGTGGCAGTGGCGGAGGCACGTGCGGCAGCGGTGTGGGGACGTGCACGGTGGCAGCAACGGCCTTGTGTTTTCCGCTAAAACCCAGAAGCGCTGATGGCCCGCTGCTGCCGCCGCCATGCACCCCACCGCCCCCGCACACACCCCCGCCGTGCACGTCCACTTCCGGGTTTTGTTGCGACACACAGTTTGGAAAGCTATGGCATATAAGGATGTGCATCTTCAGTATCTGCTCTGTGATATAGAGGTGAGAGTTGGATTTGTCATGGGAAACATAAAAGTAAATTGAACATAGTGGAATTGGGGTAATGAATGCGTGTGTGGTAAAACAAGCAGAGATGCAGTCAAGAACAAATGGGGGCTGAATGAATGTGTATTATACATGAAGGGAGCACCTAGTACGAAAGAAGCACAATGAGGAAGTTTGACCGCCTCAAGAGAATGAATGAAGATGCATCTCAGAATAAATCGTGGGTGGTTTGAGAGGAAGACGACGACGGAGAAAGTTATGATCGGACAGAGTTGGTGACATCCTCAAAAAAAAGAGCAGTGAGAAGTTTAAAGAACAAAAAGCAATGTATGGGGCATTGGTAGAAGCAAAGGTGGTTTGCAGAAAGACAGAAAGGTATGGAGACACACGGTAAATGCTGTCAGTGTAAAGCAGATCGAGCTGTCTTTCCTTTTCCTTTTTAATCTCATGCCTTTAACCTCTTACTATTTTTCTGCAGTTCACAAAGCTGCTCACCCTGAAAGGGAATACCATGATGGGTATGTATGCACATAGCAGTTGCGCTGACAATTTACCTTTGCTAAAATACTTCGGAAATGGGAGATTTTTGTCCATTTCCTTTTTATCTACTGTGCTTCCTGCAGTATCAGACATGAACATTTTAATCAATAACATAATCTTTACCTGCCCTGCTCCAGTAAGACGATGTCCTTCCACCCTAGCTTGGAGAGATGATATGCCACTGATGTACCCATGATTCCACCACCACAGATAACCACCTGTGCACGTGCTGGCAGGGGCATCAAGTGAGGTTCAACTCCATTTGTACTGCTGTGCCGGGAGCCGTAAAGCCTCCACCACCTCAGTCTCATTCTTTGCCACTGGACATCTAACAACCGTTGGAGGAACATCATGCTGATGTTTAGTCGGTTCTCCAAAGACGCATAGGTAAATCTTCACAGCTGCTGCTAATTCTGCAAAAGAGGAGCATGCTTTTCATTACGTATCCTTGGAAAATGTGCAGTGACTTTACTGAGATCGGCCAGCATCATCATCTCAATTTGTGGTTTCCAAATACATTCCAGTATCGAAGAGTCGGACACGACTTAACGACTGAACAACAAAAAATTTGGAAACCACAAACTGAAACAAAAACATTGCACATTTTGTTTTTTAAAAAGTCAATTAATAAGAAATGTTGGGGCAAAACTATAATTCCACCAAAATAAAGAATATGAACACAATAAAAATGCATTCTGCAAACAGATGTCCTCCAGACTGTCAGACTACAATAATCCCCAGTCACTATGACAATAGGCATACTGGTGGAGTGATGGAAGCCCCTCACATGCAGGAGCCACTATATTGGGGAAGACATGGTAGAGGAATGGACGTGAGAGCTGGCTTACGTTCAGTGGCTGAAACTCAACTCTTCTCTTTCAGCCTCATTTAGACACATTTACATAATATAAAAAAGGTAAAGGTTCCCCCCGCACATTTGTGCAGTCGTGTCCGACTCTAGGGGGCGGTGCTCATCTCCGTTTGTTAGCCGAAGAGCCAGTGTTGTCCGAAGACGCTTCCACGGTCATCTGGCCAGCATGACGCGCACGGAGCGCTGTTACCTTCCCACCGAAGTGGCACCTATTCATCTACTTGCATTTGCATGCTTTCGAATTGCTAGGTTGGCAGGAGCTGGGGCTGGTGCGGGAGCTCCCTCCGTCACGCGGCACTCGGGTCTCGAACCTCCAAACTTGCGATCTTCCCATCGACAAGCCTGGCGTCTTACCCGCTGAGCCATCACACCCCTTTTAAATAATATACTTGACCCCAAACCCAGTCAACAAAACACACAACATGCTATACCCACGTATGTATTATACCTGAATGTGATACAAAGAAAACAGCTGAATTTAACCCACCAACTGTCAAGACCCATGTCACTCTGGTCTGGTGTGCTGTGTGAAGCCAGCCAATATGCCACAGCAGAAACGCCACCTGTCATACCTCACTGTGCTTTGGCACAACTCCATGGGGAAAACAGCTTGCCCTCTGAGTGCCAGAAGTACATTTCCGGCACAGGGCAGCACTGACTCAGCCACACCTTGCCCTTCAGTACAAAAGTGATCACCTGGACAAAAAGCCTCCCAACATGGCAATAAATGGAAGAGAAGGCCAATCTTCCAATGATAAGCAAGTTCAGCTGACAGCCACTTTTCTATTTTTAAAGAACGGGAGCTCAGCCATTCTTTCCTTCTGATTTCTGAAGGCTTAGGAAAGCCCTGGGTGCAACCTGAAATCATATCATTTGAATGCCGGCAACCTCTCCAGCAAAGGAGATGGTGACCTTGTCGTGGTGCTGGAGCTTGAGCACCTCAATGACGCCATGAGCTAAACCGGGAAGGGACACCCAAGACGGGAAGGTCGTGGCAGAGAGGTCAGATGAAACACGATCCCTGGGGAAGGTAACGGCAACCCGTATACCCAGTATTCTTGCCGTGAAAACTAAATGGATCAGTACAACCAGAGATATGTCGGTATACCATCGGAAGATGGGACTCCCAGGTCGGAAGATGGTCAAAATGCTACTGGGGAGGAACAGAGGATAAGTTCAACTAGCCCCAGATCTGATGACGCAGCTAGCTCAAAGCCGAAAGGATGGCTAGCGGCCGACAGTGCTGGTGGTGAACGACGAATCCGATGTTCTAAAGATCAACACACCATAGGAACCTGGAATGTAAGATCTATGAGCCAGGGCAAATTGGATGTGGTTATTGGTGAGATGTCAAGATTAAATATAGACATTTTGGGTGTCAGTGAACTGAAATGGACTGGAATGGGCCACTTCACATCAGATGACCACCAGATCTACTACTGTGGACAAGAGGACCAAAAAAGAAATGGAGTAGCCTTCATAATTAATAATAAAGTGGCTAAAGCAGTGCTTGGATACAATCCAAAACACGATAGAATGATCTCAATTCGAATTCAGGGTAAGCCATTTAACATCACAGTGATCCTAATATACGCCTCAACCACAGATGCTGAAGAAGCAGAAGTAGATCAGTTCTATGAGGATCTGCAGCACCTACTGGATAATACGCCAAAAAGAGATGTTATTTTCATTACAGGAGACTGGAATGCTAAGGTGGGTAGTCAAACGACACCTGGATTTACAGGCAAGCATGGTCTGGAAGAACAAAATGAAGCAGGACATAGGCTGATAGAATTTTGCCAAGACAATTCACTGTGTGTAACAAACACTCTCTTCCAGCAACCTAAAAGACGACTTTATACATGGACTTCACCACATGGTCGACACCGAAATCAGACTGACTACATCCTTTGTACCCAAAGGTGGTGGACATCTATACAGTCGGTAAAAACAAGACGTGGAGCTGACTGTAGTTCAGATCACAAACTTCTTATTGCACAATTTAGAATCAGACTAAAGAGAATACGGAAGACCCACAGATCAGTTAGATATGAGCTCACTAATATTCCTAATGAATATGCAGTGGAGGTGAAGAATAGATTTAAGGGACTAGATTCCAGGGTCCTGGAAGAACTATGGGCAGAAGTTTGCAATGTTGTTCAGGAGGCGGCAACAAAAAACGTCCCAAAGAAAAAGAAAACCAAGAAGGCAAGACGGCTGTCTTCTGAGACACTGGAAGTAGCCCAAGAAAGAAGGAAAGCAAAAGGCAACAGTGACAGGGGGAGATATGCCCAATTAAATGGAAAATTCCAGAGGTTAGCCAGAAGAGATAAGGAATTATTTTTAAACAAGCAATGCACGGAAGTGTAAGAAGACAATAGAATAGGAAGGACGAGACCTCTTCCAGAAAATTAGAAACATCGGAGGTAAATTCCAGGCAAAAATGGGTATGATCAAAAACAAAAAGGGCAAGGACCTAACAGAAGCAGAAGAGATCAAGAAAAGGTGGTAAGAATATACGGAAGATCTGTATAGGAAAGATAATAATATCAGGGATAGCTTTGACGATGTGGTCAGTGAGTTAGAGCCAGACATCCTGAAGAGTGAGGTTGAATGGGCCTTAAGAAGCATTGCTAATAACAAGGCAGCAGGAGAGGATGGTATCCCAACTGAACTGTTTAAAATCTTGCAAGATTTATTTATTTATTTATTTATAAAATTTATATCACCGCCCATCTCCCTCCACCGGAGATGATGCTGTCAAGGTGATGCATGCCATATGCCAGCAAATTTGGAAAACACAAGAATGGCCATCAGATTGGAAAAAATCAATTTATATCCTCATACCAAAAAAGGGAAGCACTAAAGAATGTTCAAACTATCGAACAGTGGCACTTATTTCACATGCCAGTAAAGTAATGCTCCAGATCCTGCAAGGTAGACTCCAGCAATTCATGGAGCGAGAATTGCCAGATGTACAAGCTGGGTTTAGAAAAGGCAGAGGAACTAGAGACCAAATTGCCAATATCCGCTGGATAATGGAGAAAGCCAGGGAGTTTCAGAAAAACATCTATTTCTGTTTTATTGACTATTCTAAAGCCTTTGACTGTGTGGATCATAACAAATTATGGCAAGTTCTTGGTGGTATGGGGATACCAAGTCATCTTGTCTGCCTCCTGAGGAATCTGTATAACGACCAAGTAGCAACGGTAAGAACAGAGCACGGAACAACGGACTGGTTTAAGATTGGGAAAGGAGTACGGCAGGGTTGTATACTCTCACCCTACCTATTCAACCTGTACGCAGAACACATCATGCGACGTGCTGGGCTTGATGAATCCAAGGCTGGAGTTAAAATCGCTGGAAGAAACATTAACAATCTCAGATATGCAGATGATACCACTTTGATGGCTGAAAGCGAGGAGGAGCTGAGGAGCCTTATGACGAAGGTGAAAGAAGAAAGTGCAAAAGCTGGGTTGCAGTTAAACCTCAAAAAAAAACAAGATTATGGCAACCAGCTTGATTGATAACTGGCAAATAGAGGGAGAAAAAGTGGAGGCAGTGACAGACTTTGTATTTCTAGGCGCAAAGATTACTGCAGACGCTGACTGCAGCCAGGAAATCAGAAGACATCTACTTCTTGGGAGGAGAGCAATGGCAAATCTTGATAAAATAGTTAAGAGCAGAGACATCACACTGACAACAAAGGTCCGCATAGTTAAAGCAATGGTATTCCCTATAGTAACCTATGGCTGTGAGAGCTGGACCATAAGGAAGGCTGAGCAAAGGAAGATAGGTGCTTTTGAACTGTGGTGTTGGAGGAAAATTCTGAGAGTGCCTTGGACTGCAAGAAGATCAAACCAGTCCATACTCCAGGAAATAAAGCCAGACTGCTCACTTGAGGGAATGATAGTAAAGGCAAAACTGAAGTACTTTGGCCACATAATGAGAAGACAGGATACCCTGGAGAAGAAGCTGATGGTAGGGAAAGTGGAAGGCCAAAGGAAGAGGGGCCGACCAAGGGCAAGATGGATGGATGATATTCTGGAGGTGACGGACTCGACCTTGGGGGAGCTGGGGGTGGCGACGGCCGACAGGAAGCTCTGGCGTGGGCTGGTCCATGAAGTCGCGAAGAGTCGGAAGCGACTGAACGAATAAACAACAAAAAGCTGAGAAGCCCTTCCCAGAGGCGGCAGAGCCGGAGGGAGGGGGGGCGCTGGAGTATTATAGGCTGGCCGCTCCTACCTTTTGGGCTGCAAGGAGGGAAAGGGGGATCCCGCTGCGCAGGCGAGGCGGTCACCCCAGCCAGATTTCCGCAAGGGCCGGGACTCTCGGGGCCGGCTCAACGACCCCCCTGCCCGGCCCGGCCGCGAAGGAAGCGGGGAGCCCCGCAGCAGGACCCACCTGTCCGGCCTCCGGCGCGGCGCTCACCTGGACGCGCTCGCTGGCGGCTCTAATTTGCATCGCCGGCCCCGCCCCGCGGCGGTCATCTGCATACTTGGCCCGCCCCCACAGGTATCGTCGCGGGCAGGGAAGGAGGGAGACCTGGGGCGGGCGCAGAGACGGCACACGACCTTCCCCCTCCGTTTCCCCCGCGCGCTTTACGGCCGCCGCGCGCGACAACGTCGCGCCCGACCCCTTGGCGCAACCCGTTGGGTAGCAGCCAATCGGCGCTGGGGGCGAAAGGAGGGGGCGGGGATAGGCCGCAAGAGCGAACGCATGCGCGTTTTGGGGAGCACGCGGCCGGCCGCGAGGAGCGCCGGCGAACCGTTGCTAGTGGTTCTGCGGACTCTCCCCGCTGTGGGTCGAGTTGCCGGAGCCCGGCGGGGAGTTGGGCAAGTTTTAATCTACTTTTTTACCCCCGCAGGAAAATGGTATCAAATGCAATGCGCGCCTAGCGAACCAGACCCTGCAGCGTGCCTGATCAGCTGCCAAGCCTACCTTGCAGGGAACAGGAGCCACGTTTTGTCCGGCGGGCTGCCAAGAGGGAGCAGAAAGCGTTATTGCCCCTTCTCCTTTTTGCATTGATTTTATGCATCATACTTGAAGGAACCCCATGAACCTTTGATCTTGCCCGGAGGCTGCAATGACGGGTCCAGCCGGGAGCAACGCCGGAGGAGAACGCGTTTTGCTTGACCATCCCAGGCACTTTGGAAATCCGAAGCAGCAAGGGGTGGAAGGGAGCCAATTTGGGTTAGTGATTAAGGCAGCGGGCTAGAAACCGGGAGACTGTGACTCCGTGACAGCTGAGTGACCGTGGGCCAGTCCCTCTCCCTCAGCCCTGGGAAGACGACGACAGCGGCAAATCACTCATGAAAAGTGGCAAGAAAACAGCGGGGACTGCCCCCCCAGAGTCAAGATGAACTCAAAGGGCCACCCACCTGGATCCAGCCTGGGGGCGCTTCTCTTCTGTAGCGGAGGGCGGGCGGAGGGCACCCCAGCACAATCAAGCTGGGCTCCGTTACAGGGAAGGTGGGGAAAGGAGAGGTTCCCATTGCTGACTCCTCTGTGCAGCTGCCCAGGCTCCTCTTGTGTCCTCTGGCAAGAATGCAAGTTGAAGTCTGTCTGTGGCCTCTCAACATCTCACCCATCGCCCTCCAACCTTGTTTTTGAGCCTCTGCTGTGTGGCCTGTTGTAGGCAGAGGCTGGCACGTGGTAATGAAGTTCATCTGTAGGCAGCAACTCACTTCATGCAGTTCGTACCTCCCTTTCACCTTGAGGCAAGTTGACTCTAAGGGGCCAATGCCACATTCACCCCATGACCTTGAATCTTTTCCCTCCAGCTTTCTTTCTATATTGCCTTTTTTGCCAGAGGACGACAGCTCATTGGCTGTGGGATTGATATTTTCTGGTAGGATTGAGAGCTGTAAGGGGAATTCAGTTCATGTACAGCAATACCCACTGGCTGCAGGAAGAAACCTGCCTGAAATAGAATCATAGCATTCTGGAGCTGGAAGGAACGGCACCCCAAATATCATCTAGTCTAGTGTTGGTCAACCTCAACAACTTTAAGATGTGTGGACTTCAACTCCCAGAATCCCCCCGTCAGGCTGACTGGGTAATTCTGGGAGTTGAATTCCGCACATCTTAAAGTTGCTGAGACTGAGAAACACTGACCTAGTTCAACTCTCTGCAAAGTGCAGGGAAGCCAATTAAAGTATCCTCAACAGATGGCTGTCCAGCCTCTCTTAAGAAACCTGTAGAGATGGAGAAACCCCCGTCTTTCAAGGTAGACTGTTCCACTGTTGTTCTGCCTTATATTTGAATGAAGTCTAGATAGCTGCAGCTTGTATCCATCGTTTCTGGTCCTAGCTTCTGTGGCTATGGAAAAAGAGTCCCCAACCATCTTCCCTGTGGTGTCCCAAACTTGGCCCTCCATCATTTTCTCTCCAGGCTGAACATCCCCAATTCCTTATGCCTGTCCTCCTAAGGCACATCCTCAGGTCCATGGGGTTAGAACCTGTATGTCCCCCAAGGACCCCCGCTAACCCCCCAGGAAATGTATTGTGCAGCTATGCCCACATGCAGGGTGGCTTCCCTGCTCCAAAATTGATTTAGGCCAAAATTGTATCATCCAACCAAGCTTTACTGTAAAAACAGCTGGCCGTTTAGGTTGATCCAGCCTTCTAAGCGAGATTACAAAAGGGTGTTTTGATGAAGCTGTGATTGAAACACCCCCACCAAACAAATCCCGAAGTAAAGCCCCTCCCCTCGCTGCTCCTGATCTGAGGAGGCCTGTCAGCCACTTCCTTCAAGGCAGCCTGGCATTGTCCCCACCTTGCAGAGCAGAGCATCAAGGCCGAGCGCTGAGGGTCGAGGTGGAGCGTGTTTCGTCCACCCCACTATCAAATGCCTCCCCCGAGGCGTCTGTCCTCTCCTGCAACCAGTATCGGTCAAGACTTTGTAAATCTGGGGGGTCAGTAATAGAACTGATCCCCCTCGTCAGTCAGTCAGGTGAGGGGGATCAGGGAGTCCTTCAGAAATTAAGGGCGCTACGGGCAAAGTACTGAGACGGCTGGCAAGCTCCATTAACTAGCCTTGAAATCCAGCAGGACCCAGCTGGGTCATTATGGAAAAGCAGCAGAGGAAAAAACAGCAAAAACCATAAAACCTGCAGACTCTTTTTTATTAAATTCTCCCATTTCATCTGTACAGAAAAATGCACATTATGTTCAGTATTTCAGGTAACAATTCAAAATTACACAGCATGAACATGTAAAAACAAAGAATGGCCAAGAATTTGTACATAGATAAGAAAAACAATTTACAAAAAAAATCATTTTAAT
This sequence comes from Charina bottae, assembly GCA_023362775.1. Taxonomy (NCBI): domain Eukaryota; kingdom Metazoa; phylum Chordata; class Lepidosauria; order Squamata; family Charinaidae; genus Charina; species Charina bottae. The sequence goes on from JALMGJ010000015.1 coordinate 2,287,409, forward strand.
ATTACATTTTTAAAAAGAACCAAGGTCAGCCAACATTTGCTGCTGCTTATCATTTACCGTCTCCAATGGCTGCTTTTCAAATCTGTAAGAGGGGCACTGAACATAACCCTGCTATGCCATTCCAAGTTTTTCTGTGCATGCATGGTGTTTGTTTCAAATCCAAAATATACCACTCTTGGACAATCTGCAATGAAAAAATCAAAATTATGAGCACCAAGCATTAATTGGTTCTGTGCCATCTTGCAGGGAAAATGCCTCTTCAGAAAACGCGAGATACCTTCCGACCAGTTATGGAACCACGGGGTGGGGAGGACTGCACGTTTGAGACAGAGGAAGCAATGCAAGCCCCACAAACTGCCCAATCCTAGCCAGTCACTGCTGGCTCAAACGGTTGGCAGTTTCACCACAACAGTATAATGCTTGGTCCAAAACAGTTAGGTTCACCTCTTGCAGAAGGAATTTCCTTCTGTCTCCCCTCAGCCTGCCAGCAGGGTGTGACTGATGCTTTGCTGTGCATTAACTTTCTCACACTGAGACACGGGGAGCACTGTCTCTGATGCACCTTTCCTCCAGTTCCAAGTTCTCTTTCTGAGGTGCAGCAGAGCTACCACCAAGAGAAAAGAAGGCCCTGCAGCCTCCCCAAGCTTAGGCATCGGGACTCTCATCTACCAACCTATCCCCATCTGCAAAGCTTCCTGCCCAGCGGATTCTGCCTGAGAGAAGGGATAACTTCTCTTCCTCTGAAGGAGGCAGCTTGAATGCAAGGACCATGCTGCGTCTCCGTGTGCAACAGAATGATAAAGGGAAAATGAGTGTGGAAAGCACACACAACTGCAGTTAGATATCATATACGGAAGTGGCAGATGAAGAGAGGCTTCTGGCTCCCTGCTAAGGAGGACTTTAAAGCATTCAAACTGCAGCCTGGCGAAACTTAGTGTTGCCTTCTCCACCATTCTTGAGCAGCCGAATTGACCTGGTGTGGCACAGCCTGAATGGAAATGGAGCCTGGTATCCTCTCCTCTGCACTGATAAGCCCCTGGGGTTGGAAAACGGAGCAGAAGAGGCAGCCCGGGAGCCTCGCTGCTGAAATTCCTGGGATGCGCATGGGGACTGCAGCCCTTGAACGGGGGAGGGGGGGCTGTCCACCATCTCTTATAGCCAATACAAACCCAGGTTTCTTGCCAGCATCTTGTACAATTGTACAAGTCTGGATGAGACATGCCTGAGACTATTCCTTGCCTCCCATCAAGAGTTTAACCTCTTTAAGCACTCTGTAATCCATGTTCCACAGCCAGCCTCTCCACAGGGCTAAAAGTCCTTTGGGCCACCCAATCATTTACATAGCCTTCTCCCCTACTACTGTTCTCAATCCTGGACTACCGCATAGCCAATTATGTGCCAGAATCACAAACGTCAAAGTCACGGCTAGTGTCTCTAGGAGAAAGGATCCTGATTTCTGCTTCAGGTAAATCAGCATCTCACAAAATACTGGAGTTGCCTTTAGATCCCGCAGAGGAGAAAGATACTATGCTCTGCAGCACTCACTAGGTTCTCATATCACGTGTCTTTCCAGTCCCACCTTTTGGAAGACCCATGAGGGAAAACCAAGAGATGTAGAGGGACTGTATTCCTGCCCCATTTCCTTTGAAAAATGATCCAAGGAACCCTTCAGGATATCAAGAGCAGCTCTTGAGGCCCGACAGAATCAGTAGTCATGTAAAAAATAAACGCACAACCTTTTCCAAACTGCCGTCTCTAGGGAAACAAAACTAGATACCACATTGCTCACTTTCCAATATGAAGTTTCCTAAAGTAAATTTTTTAAAATACCATTCACCAACACTTCAGAGCAGCAGCAAATATTCACAGTACTGTTACGAATGACAGCTTGTCCAAACACTCTGGTCACCTGGTCCCTTTACAGAAAGACCCTCCACTTTGGGGAAGTTGATGCAGAAAATCTAGAAAGGTGGAATCTGCCTAGCAAGTGCAACTACTGTATAAGCTGGATCATGCCAGGGAAATGGAGAGGGGTGTGCAATTAAGCTTGGCATTGGCCAGAACACCCAAATGCATGCCAGCACATGCAGGCAGGTCTATGGCTGACAGGTTAAAAGGCTGCCTAGGGTGCCAACAAATGAACATGTGCAGTTTCTTCTACTCCCCAGTCAGGCCCGGAGTAGCATCCACGTTCTGACCAGAAGGGCTGTTAGAAGTGCTGCTTCAGAAAAGTTGCCGCTTCCTTTTAAGTCACAGAAAAAGGCAGCTCCCTTCCTCCTCCCCAGTGCGGTCCCCCCTCCCCATTCTTGCTAAGGGACGGGGCCCACGAGGGGCTGCTTTCCTGCTTCTCAAGCCTGACCATATCTTCCAGTGGATCCTGGGGAGCAGGAAGGTTCACCCCTCCGATGAATGCTGGACCTGCGTATCAGGGAGAGGGTCCCTCGCCAATCACCACCCCAGCGATGCCCATCCTCTCTCAGGGGCCACAATCTTCCTGACAACTTTCTGGGATACCTCCCTACTTGCTACCCAACTTCACACCTCCGCTTGCCTCATCTAACAGCTGCTGCTGGGATAGAATATAGCTTTGCAAGGGGAACCTATAAAACCACTGGAGTTTGTTTCTTCCGGTCGATATTTTATTAATCCCAAAGACAACGGAGAAAATGAAAGGCATTGCCTTTTGGCAGAAAGTGAGGAACAAACCAGTAAAAAAGAAAAGAAAAAATACACACAAAGAGAACAGGAGGAGGACACTGGTAGAGATGATGACCTCTGGAGACCATTTTGCTGACCGATTATGAGCTGGAGATGCTGGTTCGTTGGCAAACTAGATGTCCAAACCAGGGTCGGCTGTGAGCAGTGGGTGATGCCCCATCCTTTCCAGTCCTGCCTAGCCTCAGAGCACAAATATTTCCTCACCAAGACACACTGCCCAAACTATGCCAGGAACAGATCTTTAAAATGTTTACTTTAAAAACCTCTTGGGCTGCAGTCTGTTTTGGAGCGTGTGAAGGTAGTTCAACAGTACGAGAAAAAGAAAAAGAAAGAGCTTTGTCTACAGGCAGGCAAACAACAGTCGCTAACGATGGGGTAACAAAGCTGCCGGACAAGATGGGAAGCCCAGCTGAGGCGGGCCGCTGCTGCTGCTGCTGTTCTAATTTGCTTGTACTCTGAAGAGGAGCGAGGTGGGGAGGGAGGCTATACAGAGAGGACTGGGCAAACTGGGCAACGGGCAGGCCTTCCTTCTCCCCTCCGATGACCACGGTAGTCTCTACCTGTCCTTCAGTTCTCGTGTCACTCGCTTAGTGATGCGCCCACACATCAGACCGACCAGGAACAGGACACAGATGCCTGCACTGATCACCGAGAGGATGTAGTTCTTGGATGGAGACGTCACCACTTGCATGGCAAGATCAGAAAAGCCTTCTGCTGGGGCAACCTGGCAAGCACAGAGGAGGAAAAAGATCGGTCAGCTGCCCACCAGGGGAGAGCGAAACCACCCCAACCAAGACGTTTCACCAGACAGGTGGACTTTGGTTGCCGAGGCAGGAGGCACACGATAAACTGTTCCAATAAAACCATGCCAATATAGGGCTGATTCCACCCGGGCAAATTCTGTAGAAATCTCCTCTCAAGTATCCGTCCAGCTAGAATGCAATCAAATTCTCAACAACCACGAAGCTCCCACCCAGGGAATTAGAAAATGCCCAAATAAATTTTGGAGATACCCAGTTTTCTCTGGGAAATGTTTACTGCCCCCTTCTTAAAACTGTCCAGAGGTCTATGAAAGAAACCACATTTTTAAGGTCAAAAGTTCTGTTAATTTTGGATGCCTTTAAGTACACCCAAGCTAAAGTTCCATAAAAGCCTCTAGTACAACTTTAGCCAAAGTTCAAGCTGGACAAAGCTTCCTACAGCTGCTTATGGATCAACCCCTAACCTTATTACCATCCTAATTTGGGATATTTCAATATTTCAGTGCAAAGGGCTTGAGGGATCCAGATCCTTTAGCAGCATCCGTTTCAAACTCCTGATCAGCCATCCAGAGCTCCACACCAAGGCAACATCATCACCCATACACATATTCACACCCAGAGAAGCAAATATTCAGGTTAGGCATGTACACCGTGTTTGCCCACAGAAACTGGCACTTCTGCACCCAAGGCCTTTCACCCGTTTCGATCTTTGGTGAATGACCTGCACTGGGAACTGGAGAGGGGTGTCTCTCTCTCTCTCTCTCAACGGCATTCAAATCAGCGGCCATACCGGCTAGAAATAATGGGGATGAGACCCAGCCTACCTTCAGGACACCAAACATTTCCCAGGGTCTGTTTCACCTCCCCTTCTCATAAACTCCAAGCACGCAAATGACTCTTCTATTCACGGTTAAGCAATAAGCAAGTGCCACCCCGCTCACCTTTGCAGCAAAGCTCCACATTTCGATTCGGTCATTAAGGCGTTTTTTGCATTCTGGCTGTAACCGTACCCGTTTGTCCTCCAGGGCCTCCATAAGGCAGGACATCTCTGCAGAATGAAGGATATACTATCATAAAAGACAGGCTCCCTCGAAGGGGTCAGGGAAGTACCTGCCATACATGCAAACCACGGATATGACAGAAAACCAGCAGGGACAATGGCGCACAATGCGGTTATCTTCCCAGCCGTGTTTCTCCATCATCACCACCTCCACGCACGAACATTTTACAGATAACTTGAAAATAAAATACCTGCAATTTGAAACGTTTCCCCCAACAAAACACGGAGTGGGAGGTAAAAAAATGCCCACCCAGTAAGCCTGTTTTCTCCCCAATCTCTCTCCGTGATCTCTAGCATGGTATTCATAGTGGGAAGCACCCAAGTTTGTAAGCAGCCACTCTCTGGACCGAACTGACTGGTCAGAACAGCCTTGCAATCTCAGGGCTCCCCAGACTGCTGAATTAATGCGAGACTTACGTCGGCCTCTTCCTGGAGGGATGGCAGCACAGTGGTGCTTGATGTCAAGGGCACAGGCTGTGTGAAGGACGGGATCCACAAAGATGTCGGCCTTGCTTTCCTTCAGCATGTTCAGCACCTCCTAGAGAGCAGAGCACAAAGCACCGAGGATCATGACCAGGATATAAACCCAAGTTGTTCTCGAGCCAATGAAAACCAAAGGGCTTGGGGTTCAACCATGAAGAGGAAGGCAAAGTGCAGGCTTTACCAGACACTGGTCAAGTATGAACAGCGCTCATTCAGGAAGGTGGCTTCTGGATGTGCCACCACCTGGTGGTTAAAGTTAATGTGAAATGGAGCCCTTCCGAGGCATGATTGTTGCTGCATATCCACAATGCCTTAAGAAGGGAAGAGGGGAGTAAATGGGCCGGTTCCAGGTGGAATGAAGGGCGGAGAGAGACCTGAACCAGAATAAAACAGCCACCAGGAACCCCTAAAGTAGCAATTTAAAGACCACCATACCGACACTGAGATGCATCCATTCCCTTCAGAGACAGGGGTCTCTGCTTTCATCTCCCACCCGCTGCATGCCCACCAAGACTGGACCACTCACCTTTTTGCACATCTCGGTTTTAATTTTGAGCAAATTCACTTTCAGGCACTCTTCCACTTGCCCTGTCTGCTCCTGGGCCGCAGCCTCCTCTGCACACAAGCTAAAAATCTGTTAAGAATAAAGCACGTCAGGACGTAGCCTCCGCACCTCAGGACAACCTAGCAAATCCCCAACCCCCTTCCTGAGCGCGCGATAATATATGAATTGTTGTATAATTAATTGTAATGCTGTAAGCCGCCTAGAGTCCTCCGATAGGGAGGGGATAGGCGGGGTATAAATATGATAGATAGATAGATAGATAGATAGATAGATAGATAGATAGATAGATAGATAGATAGATAGATAGAGTTCAAATATTTATAGAAGAGAACCGACGCGTGTAACACGTGAATAAGTTTTCCAAGTGTGGCAGCAAACAAAGAGGAAGGAATGTTGTCCCATTGTTTATGACAAACGGATGACAACATACCCTATTTGTGCTCAAAATAGTTTATCCTTATATTTCTGAACCAGGGGATAGAGCCTTAAATCTTTAGACTTAAAGACATCTTAAATATAAGGGCAGAAGCTTTAGCTGAGGAATGCTGCCTAAGATTGAATTTAGAAGCTAGTCATTTAAGAGGATACCTGACTTGATTTATTTATTATTTAAATTTGTATCACCACCCATCTCCTCTGTACCAGGGAACTCTGGGCGGTTGATAATAATAGGTTTGAAAACATCATGGAACGGGAACTGCTCAGTGGCTGACAAGGAGTCAGCAGTGTGCTATGGCTATTGCAAAGGCAAATGGGATTTCAGATTACATCAGTAGAAGCAGAGTTTCCAAATATGGGAAGTAATACTTCCAATATATTCTGCATCAGTTAGACCTCAAGTACCAATTCTGGGTGCCCCATTTTTAATAAGATTCAGAGAACCTGGAACAGGTTCACAGACGGGCAACATGGACCTGCAAGGACCTGGAAGAAACGTTTATGAGGAAAGACTGAGGGAGCTGGGGGATAGGAAGAAGGATAGCCCTTCTCAAATACTTGAAAATGGGGCATAAAGAAGTTCTCTGTTGTTCGGAGGAAACAGGACACAGATTGGGAGGCCTACAGTAAGTCCTTCCTAACCGTTTTTCCATCACTGTGCATGTTCAAGCAGAGACCAGACAGCTATTTATCTGGGATGCGTTAATTTGGATTCTTGCACAGAGCAGGGGGTGGGACTTGATGGCTGCAATGGCCTCTTCCAATTCTATGGCTCTAAGTATTTGCAAGTTCAGATTTTCTCACAAGTATCAGGGAAAGACCCCGAGAACTCTTGCAGGGAGACCTCCCGCAGCTCTAGGCAGCCGCACTACAGAGAAGGGTGCTCCAGAATTCTCCCCAAGAACTCAAGCACTTGTTTTTGAGAGAAGACGGAGAAGCAGAGGGTATAAAATGAGTGGACAGCAGCAGCAGCAACAGCACCCAAAATACACTGGCTGGCAACTGTATTTTCCCTGCAGTAGAATGGTATTAAACAGCAGGAGTTCCAGCGTTTAGGTTTTCTGTTTCTTCCAAAATGCATGAAGCTGAGTTATTTTCACAGGGGTCTTAAATTGCAGAAAGACAAAATGGGGAACCAGACTCCACTAACTTCAAGAAAAAGCCCCCAAAAAGAAAGGAACTTAATGTTGTTTTCGTGTCAGAAGCTTTCGCTTCTGTAGTGAAAGGATTTGCCGGTGACAACACAGTTCTGGAGGACGCCCAAGGAGGCTCCTTTCATGTCCCTGTGATTCTTCCCACCAAAGTGGTACCTAATTTATCTACTGGCATTTGCATGCTTTTGAACTGCTAGGTTGACAGAAGCTGGGACTGATTTTACTAATTGCCAGCAGCTTACTCCAGCAAGTGCAGGGGTTTCGAACTCCTGAGTTTTCAGCCTTAATGGCTTCTTAAAAGAGCTTAATGAACTGGATTCTGGACAGGTCAATACGAGAGAAGGACAGACAGTTCTGGTATATGATACTAAACCACAATGTTTCGCTCCACTCACAAACATACTTCCTGTAAATTATGGCAATTACCATAAAGGGATTCACAGCGGTTTACACCACCAGTTCATGACTCCTATTATTTAAATTATACTGCCAAGAGTTGTAAGAACTTGTCAACATATTTGGGGGGAAGGAGGACGGAATCCGGAAGCTCCCACCTCGTCTGAGCAGTGCATTTGCAACTGAGGGTCTAACCGGTAATCCAGAGCAGATTCCTCAATGATCACTCGAATTTGATCTTCACAGTCTGAAGAAAGACGCTGTTCGGAAACAAGGACAGGAACGGTCATGCTGGAGAAGAACCAAGCCTGCTATCATTCTCCAAACCTGACTTGCCATGCAGCTGAAGGAAGATAAAAGCTGGCCAGTTATTGGTATCCAGCCTTGCAAAATAAAAATCCTCTCAGAGCTGTTTACAAGCTACTGTATATAAGCAGTTGTAAAAGAAAACACAGTACATATGGTTCAAAAGGAAACTGCCTTCATGGGTGGTTGGTGGGATAGCTAGACCTGCCTTTTCACCTCTGCTTTTTTTGTTTGTTTGTGTAAAGCCACAATTCATTCATTCATTCATTCATTCATTCATTCATTCATTCATTCATTCATTCATTCCTTCCTTCCTTCCTTCCTTCCTTGGATTTATCACTGCCCATCTCTACAACAGTAGATTCTGGGCAGTTTACAATAATATTATAAAAAGTTAAAACCTATACATCTAAAATCCACTATAAAATAAATAGAAAAATCCAAAAGATGGTGAGTTCTTAAAAGGATATTACTAAGCTAACAATTCCCGCTTTCTTTTGCCTTTTCAGCACAATGGAAAGGAGGAGGTGCCCAACCCTGTCTCCAAACCAACACACACTTTCCTACTCTTGCAGTTCGCGTCATCAATCTCGGATTTTGTCAGGGTTACAGAGAAACTGGTCGGTTTCATGGCTGGAGACCTGGATTACACAGGGTCCTGCAGTTTTGAAGCCTGCTTGGTGATCCAGACCGGTAATCACGATCACGTGACAGAAAAATAGGGAAGAACAGGACGTCAGCAGCCGGCTCAAGGCATCCTGGGAATTGTAGTCCGGAGCCTAGTAGAGTCGGTTCCCTCACCCCCCTTCCTTCACGCGCGGTGAATTGAATTTGGTGAATTGTATAATTTGAATTGTATATATATCAATGTAAGCTGCCTAGAGTCCTCCATTAGGGAGGGGATAGGCGGGGTATAAATATCACTATAAATAAATATAAAGAAAGAAATAAAATCATGTATGCTGCTTTGCATTCCAGGAGGAAATGTGGTATATAAATGCAAGAAGCAAAACAACCACAAAGGTGCACTTTGAGGTTATCCATGCTAACTAATTCAAGTATGCAAAATCAGATTTTGGTCAATTTAGGGCACTGGAGAATTTTCCAGAAACTCCATCACAAATTTTAAACTTCTAATGCAGAAAAAAAGTCTCAAGAATTCTGCTTTCCTGAATTTTAAATACACGCGTTTGTAAGAGCATGAGATGGTCCCTGATCTGATTCCATCTGGATTTTTGATCAAGTTGCCTCCACATCAAGCTTCTGGATCAAACGCTGTTGCCAAACTAGCAAGTCAGTGGAAGGACATTCCACATCAACCTCCTCCTTTCTGGGTGCTCAATGGGTCTCCATTCTCCAAATTCTTAACAATGGCCAAACTGGCAAGGAACTGCAGAAGTCAGCTCACACATCTGGAAGGCATTTAGCCTGCAGGAGGCTGCCGCCAAGCCCCCGCCCTGCAAACCACGATCAAGGATGCAAGATCCACGCAGACTTTCATTAAGGAGTGTTAATGCCAGGAGTCAAAAGACCGGACCCCTCCAGCTTAGTGAGCTCACGGAGGCAGAGTCTCCTCCCTGATCTCCTTCTCCTGGCATGTTTGTAGGACAAACTAAGAGTCTGTTTATCTGATAAGCTTGCAATGGGATCCCCCATTCTCTCTCTTTCTCAACCCCGGCACCATCTCTCGCAGCTGCTCCACAGGAGTGGACAAGGTGCTCTGTGGACCTCCCTGCCTCTGCTCCGGCCAAGGCACACGGCCCCTCATCACCTGGTCTGCATATTTCAGTTTCAGGCAGGAGATGACCTGCCCTTCCAGCTCCGAGTCGTCCTTGGATTTGCTCAGAATGCTCTGGCAGAATTTGGGTATGTCTGCTTTGCACGCCTTCCTGAGCACTGGATTCAGACGGTAATCTACCGGACAGAGAGAGACTTAAATCAGGCTTTCAGATCCTCAAGGGAAAAGAGGCATCTCTGCAGAACTGGGTTGGGTTTACAAAGCAGCCTACGAGTAGAGTTCCATCTGAATGCTCTCGAATGTAGCAAATTACAAGGGTTAACCGAAAGAAAGGTCTGGAATACAATCCCTAGACCCTTAGCAACTTCATTTTTAAGCAGCAAATTTACACAGATTACGACCACCAAAAAAAAATGCTTCAAACACTGCGGACAATGCTTGCTGGAACCTCAAAAGCGAGAGGTAAATGATTGAATAAGATATTGTCTGGTTAAAGAAGAATTCAAAATTACCATGATTCTATGTTGAGCAAGATGACCCTATACGCCCCACCCACAGTCTTTTCCAATTTAAGTTACGTAATTCAATGGCTTTTTCCACCGTGGGTCTTTTAATGGGACGGGGAAGGTGTGGCTATTTCCCACTCAGTAGGATCCAGGACAAAAGTGAAAGAAAAGGATTTATTTTAACCAAAGAACAAACAGCTCCCACAATTCCAGCCAATTGGGCAATCCAATGGATGTCTTGCTGGAGAAAGTTGCTTTGGCTATCTGATGCAGAGTTCAGCATCTCTCTCTTTCTCTCTGAGTGCGTGAGTGCGTGTGTGTGTGTTTCTTTTGCGGTTGGATGTTGAGTTTTTATTAAATTAATCTCTTTGGCTATGCCAAAGTCCCTCCCAGCCATGCTAGCTAACTGAGATTCTTTCAATGAGCCTAAGCCCAAATTTCGGACTTTTCACACATCAGGTAAATTCTTCGCTGAGCTACAAAATTTCCTCTATAGTTCAAATATATTTAGTAACTTGCAATCAAGTGCTTCTGTAGATTCAATCGTAACGTTTCAGTTAACTCTGAAATAACAAAATGCTCTGTATGGAGATGGCAGCCTGATGGAAAATTTCACCTGGGAGGAACCTGGCACGCCGTAGATTTGAGTGGACACAAAATGCATACGCTCAGGGAAAAGCAAGCACGACATTCTGCCAAGACAGGCATTCTGGGTGTGGTAGTTTCAAATGCAGAAGTGGCTAGAAATCAGAGCATTCCGTTCTGCACAATAAAGGCAAACAACAAGCAAAATCAACGCACTCCAGTACGAGAAAGTGGAGGAACGTGTGCATTTGGTGATCTCCTTGCTGTGGGCTTTTAATCCACTCCAGAGCCTCAAAGGCAGATTGTCCTGCCTGGCGGACAGAATCCCAACCCTCGAGGGCAGGGCGTTCTGTTCCTGCCTCCTTGTTCCGAGCAGCCACAGACCATTACCTGTGTTCTGGGTAATCTGGCGCTTTGTGATCATTTGCTTGCATTTGGGATCCATCACCTCGCTGTTTTTGTTCTGTTTCAAACACTGCAGCATGTTCTTTGTATCTGCTTCTGGGCAGAACCTCTGCCAAAAGAGACGGAGAAGCAACAACTCAGCAAAGGGACTCAGAAAGTCTCCCATCCTTGTCATCTATTCTGGGGAAGGCACAGTGGAGGAAGGCAAAGCCAAGCAGGGTGGAGAACCACTCGCCTGGACCATCAACAAGACCCATCCTTCCTCTCCCAGATGGCAGCACATGGGAAATCTGGACCTCCCTGAAATGCCTGTCCCCATTTGTGTTCCCACTGTGCACTGTTTGAGAACCATCTCTATTGGGGGAAAGCTCTCTAGAGCAGTGTTTCTCAGCCTTGGCAGCTTGAAGGTGTGTGGACTTCAACTGCCAGAATTCCCTAGCCAGCCATGCTGGCTGGGGAATTCTGGGAGTTGAAGTCCACACACCTTCAAGCTGCACGGCTGAGAAACACTGCTCTACAGAGAATGACCTTCTTAGAAACAGGAGCTCCATTGCCTAAGTGATCCTAGCAAATGCAAGCACTGCAAACCTTACACAGAGTGTCAGGGGTCTCTATTTTGAGATTTCTGCCAGGATCAGAAATGCAGGAATGAGTTGTGGAAGTATGTTTCAGGAGCCCCCCCTTTTTTGGGGGGGGTGCCTTCAAGTCGGTGTTGACTCCTGGCCCTGTGCTATTTTCTTCCCTTTTTTCACACATTTTTCCCCTTCATATATCCAGCAGGAATGGCCCAAACATCTGATAGTGCCCTGAAATCTGCCCCAGACACAAACATGCATGAAAGAGATTTGGGCACACAATTTGATGTATGGCAAACCTTAATTTCATACAGTATGCAATTCCTTATTCATTTTTCAACGTCCTTGGAGGGCAAGGCCTTTGTAAGGGCCAACCCCAATGGCAGTAAAGAGCACACTATCTTTTAAGTCCTTCAGAACTCTTCATCAGACCCAATGGTACCAACGACAAAGGATTCCACAGCACCTTGCTTAAAAAGGCGTTTTGGAGAACTTGAAAGCTTGATTTTTTCTTTGTGCCATTTTGGTTGAGCCCAATAAAGGTATTCTGCTATTCAGGAATACTGGATTCTGTGGAGTCCTTGGTGCTCTCTGAGTTTGGTGGTTTGCTTGCAGACGTTTCGTTACCCAACTAGGTAACACCTTCAGTGTATATAGGTTTTGCATGAAGATGTTACCTCAGTGCTTTCCAAAGTCCTGTCGTTGGCGACACACCAACGGTGGCACGGCGGCAGCAGCGGCGGCGGCGACGCGCCATCAGCACTTCCGGGTTTTGTCACGATACACTAATGTGTCGCGACACACAGTTTGGAAAGCTATGTGTTACCTAGTCGGGTAACAAAATGTCTGCAAGCAAACCACCAAGCTCAGAGAGCACCAAGGACTCCACAGTTCAACCCTGAGCTCCAGAGATTTGCTTCTATTGATACTGGATTCTTTTTTCTCACAAACCAAAACTGCAACAGCTCAGCAGTCATTACACCGGAGGGGTGGATGAGGGTATCAAGCATTCTGAGCCTTGCACACCCCATCCCATAACCCCACCTGGTAGGCCCTTCAGGAGGCTGCTTCACTCTGCAGCCTGGACAGCCAGCCCTGAATAAGATTTTATATAAATTATTGTGTATTGCACACAAAACAATGTGGCTACTGCAGATGTCTCGCCCCTTTTCCAGCCCTTCAGCTGCATTCAGCATTATTATTCATCAAGTAAGGCAAGAATTAGTGCCAGGGCTGTAGCACATCTGAGAGTTTCTGATCGGGAGGAGAAAACACTTTCTAGGAACTCTATCAAATCAGGTTAGAACGAGCGTTTAGTTTAGTGACACGTCAAGTTTTCTACCTTTCTCTGCAAATGCACAACCCAAGACTTAGCTACGCTCCTGTGGCCAGCACTGGTCGTCTTTACCTTGATCATCTGTTTGCACACCCGCATGAGGGTGTAATCCAGTTCTGGATCCATCATCTCCGTCTCTTGGAGTTTGAAGACTTTTTGATGGCAGCGGCTGCTTAGCCGTTTCTTGTTTTCCTTCAAACACTCAATTATCTGCAGTTAGAGGACATGACAAAGGAAACATTGAGGATCACTGGCTGCAAGAGGGCAGCACTGCTGAAACAGATCTGGGATTTTGTGAAAGACTATACTGTTCAGCCAAAATGCATTTTGGTAAAAAGAAAGACAGTTATGTTAAGCACTATCTCATACCAGACCAACCCGAGAGTGGCCCTGGCAAGGCCCCAGCTAAAGGAACCTGTTTCAGAGATTACATTCTTGAAGTTTTAATGGCAAAAAGTTTAACTCGACAGTAAGCAAAACTGTAATTAAGAGGCAAGAAAGAACGTGAAATGGAGCCATTTCTACCACTCACATGGTAACTTAAACATGAATGTTTTCAGCAACTGGTTGTTCTAGAAGCACTGATTACGAAGTGCTCCAGAATACTGCAGAAAACTGAGGGGCCAAATATGCTCGAACCACGTCCCTTCTTCTCAAGCAGAAACATCCAGACAGGAAAGCAAGTAGCATATCTTCAGCTTCAGTTTCACTCCAGAACGTAACAGAAAGGGCTAAGGCAAAAACTAAGTCTGGTTTATATTTCAAATTAATTAAAATTAAATATAGTTACCATAAATGCACTGTAGTCATTCTAAAAATACTTCATCCTATCACAGTAAAAGCCACAATCTGGCTTTGAGAACCACACCCGTAACTTATGAGGACGGATGACCTGCAGATCTGGGGCTCTGGACTAGCCTAAGTCTAGATTAGCACGTCTCACTAGGGCTGGGAGAGGCAAGCTCAAATCCCCCTCACACCCCACTGCTTATGTTGTGGCAATAAAATAGATGAGGAGTGGAGACCAGAGACAGTACACCGTGAAGGAAACGTTGGGAATGTGTACACAAATACATGGGAATAAATCTATAAAAGCCTATCACCTGGGCATTGCCGTAGGGAACATTCTGGCAGTAGTTCTTGATGTCAGCTTTACATGCTTCATGAAGATCTGGTTCCAGGCGGATATCTTCAGTCTGCAAGACAAATTCCGATCCAAAGAGGAATATAAAATAGGAGCAGCAACTGAAACCCAGCAAACTGGCAGCCTTTTTTCTAAGACCAAACAAAAGTCACAAAACACTCTGAAAGTTTTAAGGTTCTCCGAAACTCTTTGACTGATTCCAAGTTAAGCAGGAAGGTAGAGGGAGGGCTGGCATGAATTGAAAGCACAACATCTGCACCCAGACCCAGCCTTAAGACGCCGTGTAAAAGGGTAATTTAGGATTAAGCTCTCCTCAGCTGTCTTCCAGCAGGTGTCTGGGTTGTGCCCAAACCTTGCCTCAAAAACCTGGCAAGAAAAGGTTTTGAGGTTCTAATGGCTGCGGGGATCAGGCTGAGCAAGGCCACTGGCATCCTGGGCACTGGCTTTACTTAAGGAGACTGCCTTCCTGTGGCAAGGTGCCAGCACTGGAATATAAACTGCTGCAGAGAATAATTAGGGGAAAGCACATTAGTGATGAGTGGCGCCAATATTTTCAACCGGCGCCCCACTGGATCCCCTGAGAAACCCGTGCAAGACAGAGAGCAGCCAGGCACGTTTACCATTTCCAACTCCTCCACGCGTAGCTGTTTGCGGCATTTCACGGAGACCCTGTGCTCTTTGGCGTCCTGCAGAGTGTCGTTCCGCACTGTGGTACTCAGGCAGATCACCACATCCACCCTGAGGAAGAAAGAAGCATTGTGTCTCCCTGCAGGCCGGAGGAGAGACCATCCAGGTTGCCCCAAGTGTCAGGCCCAGCCCAAGAACTTCAGAGAATCAATCCAGCCGAACTTCAGTTCTTTATTTGCTCACACCATATGGACAGAATCTCGCCAGACTAAAGCTGCTCTACCTAACCTCAGGGGAAATAACCTGGGAGGCTCCAGGGCGGGGCCATTCTGAACCTCTTAGTTTTCCCACGTTCCATTTCTGGACTGTGTCTCCTTTTATCTCGCCCTCCTCCTTGGAATGTGCTCCCTCCTTCCTGAGAACCAGCAGCGTTACTGAAATCCACCACACCAAGCTACAGGGGGAAAGCATATACGTACTTCTTCTTGATGTTGGGACACAACTTCAGCACATCTTCCTTGCAGGCCATTTTAAATTTGTAGGAGAACCTGAAATCCTTCATTTGAATCTGAAGAAAGAAAAGCGAGCAGGAAGCATCAAAGGCCTCAAGTCCCCACCGCCATTTGCTCACTCCAGGCTAGCAAAGTTCTGCTGGAGCTAAGTCGGACTGCGACTCCTATGCAGACCACGGGAAGTGACATAGTTGGCCAGCCTCCAGTTAGCAGCTATGGAAATACAGAATGACCACCTGGAAGGAGGTGTGGGAGGTGGTATGGACACAGAGTACGTAGTCAGAGTTAGGAAACTGTTTCCAGCAAGGGAGCCAGTGTCAGGATGGAGCATCCTACCAGCATAGTTATGGGGGTGGACATAGTCTGGCATTCCTGCAGGGTCGTTAGGAATGTTTTGTAACAGTAGTCTGACGTGAATGCAAAGGCGCCAGGAATGTTGATTAGCATTGTTTGATTTGTGGCTGGGAAGTATGGAACCGGAAAGAGCATGGGGAGGGGTTGTCACAGAGTGACTCCCCCAATGGGGGGGGGGGGGGGGCTGGCACAAGGTGGAGAATGTAAATGCCATTTGGCGCAGCTGTTTCTCCTTCTAGTCTTTGCATTGGAAAGGATCACTTGCTTTAATAAAGAACTCTTTCATATCCTTGATGGCTTGTCGTAAGACTCTCTGAATTAACATCTGATGGATCAAACCTTCACAGCCAGAAGCCTTGAAGAAAGGGACCACGAAGAACCCAAGTTCTATTAATTGGGGGGATCCTGTCCATTGGGGAGAAGGGGGCTGTCTGGTTCCTGGTTCATTTAGCCCTGGCAAAGCGCTAAAAGTTTCTGGCTTAGCCCTTGTTAGGCCATCTTCTTCGGGGGAAATCGGCCTGCCCTATGCAGTCTAGCAGGGACAGGATGCTCCAGGTGCCCATCCTGAAAGAGACTGGGGAGTTGGGGCCCAGTGGCAGCTCCCCTTTTCTGGAACAGCCTCCTCTCTGAGGTCCAACGCACTCCTAACCTTCTAGAAAAGCGGAGAAGACTGTCCTCTTTTAGGACAGCATTTGGGCAGGAGGGTCTTCCAAGTGATGGCAGTCGTTTTTATTAACAGCATTTAATACTTTAATTGTGTATTGTTTTTATTAGTATTCTGTGGATGTTTTTAGATTTATATATCGTCAGTCACCTAGAGTTGTTAGAATAGGCAGCATACGGATGGATGGGAATAAATGAACAAAATGGCTATACTCACTAGCTGGAAATGTGTAACTCCGATTGCACACTTCTCATTCATCTCCTTCTGATGCTTATTCTGAATGAGACAATCCATGAGGTCTCCTGAGTCAATTTGGTTGTCTGCCATTTCCTGAATGGGAGATGGAACAATTAGAGACATATAATGACTACCTGGCAGAAACTTTCCCTCTTCTTGGTAGCTTCCACTCTCAAGTTAAGGAACACATAAATCATAGTTTGGGAAAGTTTCATGAGGCTCTGCTTGGACTCAACTATCACCTTAGAGAGGGTGATGGAGAAATGTCCAGTCTTGGCCCCAGAACAATCCAGTTGCGCTCAGCCACATTTCCTCAACTCAACACCCCCTGCCTATGGACTGCAACCTCTCATTCCATTTCTGCTTGGCATTGCCAACGGCCTGCTGCCAAGAGAACTGCAAGTTGCAATCTAGCGCCCATCCTGAGGATGCCAAATTGGGGAAAGCTGTAGCTCAAACAGGATTAAATTTTATATATTCCCACAAAGCCAAATTCACTCATTAAATGCTATTCCAGTATCTTTAAGAGCCAGTTTGGTGTAGTGGTTAAGGCATCAGGCTAGAAACTGGCAGACCATGAGTTCTAGTCCCGCCTTGGCCACAAAGCCAGCTGGGTGACCTTGGGCCAGTCACTCTCTCAGCCCTAGGAAGGAGGCAATAGCAAACTACTTCCGAAAAATCTTGCCAAGAAAACTGCAGGGACTTGTCCAGGCAGTCTCCAACACAACTGAATGGATTAAAAAAAAAAGAAGCATCTTTAAACCCCACAGGGATGGGGGTATCCTATGAAAATCAAAATTCTGTGCCTACATGAGCAAGAAATTCTATGCAAAGTAAATTCTGAAACTCTCTTAAAATAGTATTTTATTTTATTCCAAATCACTAATTTTGCTTTGCTCCATTACACAGAGTAATAAGCAGCTATGCAAGTGTACTGTCTCTAGCTCCTGACAACCATCCCGCATCTTGAGAGATTTCAGGAGGTTCTGACCAAACAGTCTCAACTACATTTTCATAGCAAGAAACTCCTTTTTCAAGGGGGAAGGGGGAGAGGAAGGTTGAAAGGAGACTAATCTAACAACGATGCTTCCATGCATCAGACACTCCACCATCTGCTTGTTCTTCTAGCTCCATCTCTTTGGCACCCAAATGATCATTACAAGACTGCAAATTACTTTTTTTTCTCTGGCATGTAGGTAGTAGGAACACTGAATGTTACAACACTGCAGCTCCTAACTCATATTCCCCTTGGTGTTGCAATAAATATAGGAGGATTCTTTCAACAGCAATTTCTTTGCAATAATTCCACTATTCTTATTTCAGGAGACAGTCAGGCAGCTGACAAAGCTCAGGAACCTGAAAAGAACCAGCTACCTTGACCCAGCTTCTCCAATCTGACTCCTTGCAGATAGGAAGTGACTGCAACTTCCAGAATCCCCACCTCCAGCACACTGAAGGCCATCAGTCTGTGCAAACCTGCTGACAATCAGCATCGCCACACAGAGCTGAAGCCAAATTCAGAAAAAGGAGGTGGGTGAGCAGAACATTTGTAAATCACAGAGGCTCCAAGAAGGAACACATAAGAGTAAGGGCATCGTGAGAAGTTTTTATATATCTTGATGGGAAAGGACTTTATGTTGATTGTTAACCTGGTCAGAATTACGAGAGAAAAGAATCACTTACGTGGCAGAAGGTCTGGATGATGGGCTCACATGCTCGCATCAGCAAGGCTTCTATCTGGATATCCTGTCAGAGGAACCCAGAAACCAGTCAGTTCATTCTGGGTCATGCCCAATTTTTTTAACACAAACCATGCTCTTGGATAGTTAATACTTCTGGTTCCAACACTGGCAATTAAAGTGACAATTAAATAGTTACCAGCACATAAATATTGCAAGGGGTGCCAGAGATGACTATAGTGCCATCCTATAGTTCATTTGTCCTCCTATTCTAAGAATTTAAAACCATCTTATTTATTTCCCATTCCCAGAACATCGCTATGTCCTCGTGCAAAACCTACATACAGGTCAGGAGGCCACAGTACAGAGACAGAACACAGCAAAACAGGCTGGCTCCAGGTTGGCAAAGGAGTGCGACAAGGCTGCATACTCTCTCCTTATTTATTCAACCTATATGCAGAATATATATTATATTCAAGCTGAATTGGAAGAAGATAAGTGTGGTTTTAAAATTGAAGGAAGAAACAGCAATAACCTGCACTATGATGATGATGATGATGATGATGATACTATTCTGATAACCAAAAATGCAAAGGAGCTCTAGTAATGAAAGTGAAAGAGCACTGTGAAAAAATGGGACTAACATTAAATATAAAGAAGACCGAATTAATGACAACAGGTACAACAGCCAGCCTTAGAATTGACAATGAAGATATTGAACTGGCAGATAGCTTCTGCCTTTTAGGGTCAACCATCAACCACAAAGGTACAGCAGTGATGAAGGCCTTGGAAAAGATATTCCGATGCCTTGATGTGTCCATACCTACAGAGGTCAGAATTGTGCAAGCCATGGTATTCCCTGTGACACTCTGTGGAAGCAAAAGTTGGACTTTGAGGAAGCAGGATGGTAAGAGTATTGACGCCTTTGAACTCTGGTGTTGGAGAAGTCTCCTGAGAATACCGTGGGCAGCCAAGAAACAAACATACAGATCATCAAACAAATCAATCCAAAGTTCTCCCTCGACGCACAAATGACCAGGATCAAATTATCCTACTCTGGGCACATGATGCGAAGACCTAGCAGCTCTCTGGAGAAGGCCCTAATGCTGGGAAAGGTGGAAGGAAAGAGAAGAAGAGAGTGACCAGCAGCAAGATGGATGGATTCGGCTACAGTGGCGATTGATGCACCATTGGAAGACCTGAAGCACTAGGTTAGGGGCAGAGTGAGGGACAGATTGTCATGGAGAAAATCTATCTATGTGGTCACCAC
Organism: Charina bottae; assembly: GCA_023362775.1. Lineage (NCBI taxonomy): Eukaryota > Metazoa > Chordata > Lepidosauria > Squamata > Charinaidae > Charina > Charina bottae. The sequence continues at coordinate 2,306,922 of JALMGJ010000015.1, forward strand.
AGTTGACACCAATTTCATGGCACATAATTAATCAATATTTATTTTCCATACTCTGACTATTAGTGTATAGACAATAAAGGCCATGAACTTTACGAGCCAATGTTCTTCCTGGTACTTTATTGATATAATAGGTGCCCATTACAGCAATATTTCTGCTTCTAGAGCACACAATCTTTATCTGAGGTCCTTACCTCAGGTTTTCATCTGCAATCCCAAGGATGCAGATTAAAATCCCTTACAGCAAACATGCCATCCTTCAGCGAAGCACATTTGTCCTTGTCCTTGTGAGGTACAGCTCATCTGTGCCAGCATTCCATGATAGAGATAACTTAGTCCATGGTCCCAGAAACCTAATCTGTCATCTGCAATATTTCAAGTCCTCTTCCCATTGATTAAGGAGGGACAGGAACACCATCTGAGCTCCCAGATCTTAAGCTTTCTTCTTAAATCTTCAAAATCCATGTTGAGGACATTGTAGATGCCCTTGGCAAAATCATTTGCCCAACATGAATTACTAGAAGTGATAACTGTTGCCAGAGTTGATAAATCTTGGAAGGGGTTCTGTCCTGTACCTAATCTGTGTTCCTAGCATACCGCACACTTCATGAGGTCATGGACCCAACTGGCTCACATTTGTTTCTGTTCCCTGCAGCACTGAATTGTCAGCTACCACATATTTATTCTTTTTCTTTCCTCTTCAGAGATCCATTCTTATATCTTCTGTTCAACACTGTCTTTTTTTCCTTCTCTACAAGATTTCAAAGATGTTACTGAGCTCCAAAATTGTAGAGTATCTTCTCTTGTTTTGGGTTATCGCTCTCACCCATTAGATTTACCCTTTGATTCTCTATTTATAGAAAATTGCTTTCTCCAACAGGCCCTCTTATAGCACCTCCTTTGTTTAGTCTAATAATTCTTTGTTCTCTCTCATGAGGGAACATCTGGACACTTCTGCCAATCCCAGTACTTTTCCTTAAGCATCTCTATAAGCATTGCAGCATGTGCAAGTATTACATTTCCACTTGCTGCAAATAAATGCCACGTTTTTTCAGGTCAGCACATATAAATCACAAGCAGTGCATGTCACAACTAGTCATGTCTCTTTATTTTCACTTAAGTTGTTTAAGGCACCACCAATTTAGAGGTACCCCAATGATGGACAGATACTGGACCTAGTCTCTTTACATAATTTAAGGTTAAGGTTAAGGTGCTGGGCTAGAAACCAGGAGTCTGTGAGTTCTAGTCCCGCCTTAGGCATGAAAGCCAGCTGGGTGACCTTGGGCGTCACTCTCTCTCAGCCCTAGGAAGGAGCCAATGGCAAACCAGGAGACTGAGAGTTCTAGTCCCGCCTTAGGCACGAAAGCCGGCTGGGTGACCTTGGGCCAATCCCTGTCTCTCAGCTCTAGGAAAGAGCCAATGGCAAACCAGGAGACTGAGAGTTCTAGTCCCGCCTTAGGCATGAAAGCCGGCTGGGTGACCTTGGGCCAGTCCCTGTCTCTCAGCCCTAGGAAGAGCCAATGGCAAACCAGGAGACTGAGAGTTCTAGTCCCGCCTTAGGCATGAAAGCCAGCTGGGAGGCCTTGGGCCAGTCCCTGTCTCTCAGCCCTAGGAAGGAGCCAATGGCAAACCAGGAGACTGAGAGTTCTAGTCCCGCCTTAGGCATGAAAGCCGGCTGGGAGGCCTTGGGCCAGTCCCTGTCTCTCAGCCCTAGGAAGGAGCCAATGGCAAACCAGGAGACTGAGAGTTCTAGTCCCGCCTTAGGCATGAAAGCTGGCTGGGAGGCCTTGGGCCAGTCCCTGTCTCTCAGCCCTAGGAAGGAGCCAATGGCAAACCAGGAGACTGAGAGTTCTAGTTCCGCCTTAGGCACGGAAGCCGGCTGGGTGACCTTGGGCCAGTCGCTCTCTCTCAGCCCAACTCACCTCACAGGGTTGTTGTTGTGGGGAAAATAGGAGGAGGAAGGAGTATTAGGTATGTTCGTCGCCTTGAGTTATTTATAAAAATAATAAAGGCGGGATAAAAATTAAATAAATAATAATAATTTATTATTTTGGATTGGAAAGAATCAAAGGCACAGGCTATACACCCCTGGCTTATTTCATAATGTTTGTTTGCCTGACTACCACGATTTCCAGTGATAGCAGACTTTGGTTATTTTGCAATGTCTGCCCATTCTGAGACACTGGAAGATAAAGCACAGCTTGCAATCCACTGACAATGACTCAGTGTAAAGTGCAACAAAATAGTGGAGCTTCTTCTTTTGAAGAAAGCCCCCTTACCTCAGATTCCAGCTCTGTAAGGTTTCCAACAACGTCTCTGCAGTCAGTTACCAGGTCATCCAGATGGTCCTGTAGACATTCAAGTTCCTGAACAGGGCAAAGTATAGATATAAAATTAACACATAATGCAGACAGGTCCATTTCATTATTCCTTTGAGAATCCCCCCCAATGCATGATGAAATAGCTCTGGATTACTTACTTTTCCACAAAAGTGGCCCCCAGGATTCTGCTATGGATTTTAGCAATGGGGGTTATACCATTTTCCCAACAAACATAAATTCTGGCCCAGTAAGTCACAGTTTTTGCTCCAGGTTGGGTTGAAGTAAGAGCGCCTTGGAAAAGCCAAAGTTCACGACCCTCTGAAATACCATTGGTCTCTCAACTGATCATTCTTTTAGCTAACAATGCCTGACTTAAGACACAATGCTAGAACAAAAATGACTTCTCATTCTTGCATAATATTAGTAAATTCATATGGAACGTGCTTGGCTTTTTAATTTTAATACACACATATTTCACAACTAGATTACAGTATTTCGGGTTCCGAATCTTTTACTTCCAGCTTCCTATTCTTCCTGCTGAATAAGCGACTGTCCTCGCTAGGGTTAAACAGCTTTTGGGCAGCCAATCTTCACTCAAGGAGGCAAGATGCCTTTTAACTATCTACCAGTAAGAGCACGTGCCAAAACCTAACCCTAACCCCTTAATCAAACTACTCCGAGCTCCTTGGAAGAAAGGCAAGATACGGTCACATGAAAAAGCTTCTGAAGAAAATGTTCCCAGCTTTGTTCAAAGGTTCATTATACTGAAAAATTAATCCAGTTTAGGGAACCTTGCTATGAAGAGGAGCCACAAACGTCCCCTGCTTTGGAGCTCTTCTTGCTCCACTAGAATTTCTACATGAACATGCTGAAGTGATGACGGAAGACAAAGCTACCAGCCTGAAGTTGCTTCTCCAGGTTTGCCACCGAGTTTCTTCTTTGGGTTCTCTTTCTTCTTCAAGCTATTCACTACGCATTTTCCCCTCAACGTCTATATTTCAAACACCATTAAACTTTAATAATGTAATCATCCTGTTTCTTGACCAGCATCTCACAACTCCCTTTTCCCTATCACATAGCTTTCCAAACTGTGTGTCGTGACACTTTAGTGTGTCGCAACACAGAGTTTGGTGTGCCGCAACACAACGCGGCAGCGGCGGGGGGCGTGCACAGCGGGGGGGGCGCACAGGAGGAGCTGTGTGCATGGCGGCGGCGCGCCATCAGTGCTTCCACGTTTTAGCAGAGTCCATCGCCGTGCACACCACCGCCACCGCGTGCCCCCCCCGCACGCGCCCCTGCCGCCATTGGTGTGTCGCCAACGGCGGCACTTTGGAAACCACTGCCCTATCAGGTTAAAAATCAAGTCTTTCTCATGAAGCAGCTTTTCTTCGGTTCCTTGCTACCTCTACTCTTCTTCTACAGCCACATGACTTCCACTTAGTCTTTCTTCATACTCCCATTTTTAGGCTCTCTTTGTTGGGACTACCTACATCCCAAGACCTCCCACTAGTTTTTAGCCTTCCTCTATCTGAGGGTTCAAGACTACGATAGTGAAATTCACAACTTTCATTTCAATCACCAAAGATGGCAAGCTGCTCCATTCCATGATCAACTGCCTACAGGCGGTCCTCGAGTTACAACGGCAATTGGGACTGGAATTTCCGTCACTAAGCGGTGTGGTGGTAAAGCGCAATATCATGTGACCGCATCGCTTAGCGACAATCCCTGCAGTCCCCGTTGCCGTCATTAAGCAAGGAACACGGGTCGTTAAACGAGCACCTCCTTGCAACTTCCCACCGGCTTCCAACAACCAAAGTCAGTGGGGAAGCCAGCAGGAAGTTGCAAGTCCCAGGCGGGTCGCAAGCAGGCCACCGGGCAGGTAAGTGGCCGCTGCCGGGTGGGAGAGGGAGCGAGGGCGTGTGAGCGTGGCCGGGAAGGCGTGGCAGCAGCACAGCAGGGCTGGGGAGGCTGCTGCCAGGTGGGAGAGGGTGCACGAGGGCCCGCGGGTGGGGGAGACTTTCCAGAGCGACTTGCGGCCTTCTCTGCCGGCTTCCCTGTTGACTTTGCTCGTGGGAAGCGGGCAGGGAAGGCCACAAAGGATGACCACGTAGCCTTGGGACGCCGCAACCGTCTTAAGTGCCAGCCAGTTGCCAAGTGCCCAGACCGCAGGGGTGCTGGGACGGCCGGAACTTCGAGGACCGGTCGTAACCACCACTTGTTCGGCACCATTGTAACTTTGAACAGTCGCTAAACGAGTGGTTGTTAACCAAGGACGACCTGTAGTCTTAACTACATTGCTGACAACCACCAAGCCCAGTATTTAAAATACAAAAGAATACCTGCATGATCACCTCCCTGTCATGGTTGCTGGAGTCGGTTCTCTAGCTGTCTATGCTATTTTTCTTCAATTTTACTATGCCCAGCAGGAACATACAAATTCTCTTCTAACACTATAACACATGGCCCCACGAGCAATCAAGTTTCTATTAACTGCAGTAAGTTATAGGCATAGATATGCTCATATTCTAAGCCTGAGGAAAAATATGTCGATAATTCCAGTCTGATATACGATTTTGAAAAGAATGAATGCCATAGTTACCTGTCCAGTCTCTGTTTTCTCACTGCACCACTTCCCCAAATCTATCATGCACTTGTCTTGGAGAGCTGGATCGAGTTTCACATCCAAAGCACGCTGATGCAGAATTCGTTGCACTTCTGCTCTGCATTCTCGGGATAACTACCAAGGACAAGTACGGAAATTTGATCCAGATGAACAAACCCAACCGCTCAAAAATGTGGTTTTCCCTTCAAGATGTAGACACCAATTCTCTTACGCTATTCTTCGACCAAATCCATCGCCAGGCCAGAACTCTGTCTCCTTCGAATCCTTACTTCCATTGCTATTTGAATGGGTATTTCCCATTTAATCAGAAAGTCTTTAAATAAATTGCCACAAGAAGGCTGCAACTGAACCAGCCAGATCAAGCGATCTAGCTACAATTCTTGCTGTAGGCTACTAAAAATACACCCATCTCTAATCCGTGCTTGTGCCTCGCAACTCCAAACTTTCTACCCCACATTTAGGAGGTTGCTTACACCAGAAGCCTCACAAACACAACATTTTTTTCTGTAATTAGGCAACTTTTCTACCAAAGTCATATACCAGCAGAAGACCTGCCTATTGCAGAATGAAGAAAGCAAATTAAAACTAACATTTTAAAACATTAAAAGTAAGTTAAACGTAGCCAAATATATTGGGAAAGAAGCAGGGAATGAAAATAAGAGATGCCTCATTCCTCCTCTGGTCTTTTTACAGGAAGTTTCTTCTATAAAGCTGGCTGCATAAACCTTTGCCTTCATAATTTTTTTATCTACAAAATGCCACAATCTCATTGCAAACACAAGAAAATGATGAAACCAAGGTGTTATTTGCACAGGAAGGATTTGATCAACCCCACACCCACAGCATATAAAACCTTCTTCCCACAATTTCAGTTACTTCTCTGTAACACTGGGAAAGAGATCTTCCTGTAAAGAGGGTGAAAAATACAGTTTTCCCACTTCCTTTTTTGTTCCCACACCCTACCTCTATTTGCAAAAAGTCTGCATTTATTAAGTCCAGATGACTCTATTTCATAAATCCTGGACCAAAGACCATACAGCTACAGTTCAAAATATCCAGAGGACATCCAATCCCATTCTGTGGGATCTCAGGCAGTCTTTCACCTCACCTTTTACCTAATTCTTTTTCACTGGAGATGCCAGAATTGAATCTGGAACCATTTTATATGCAAAGTCCATTGCACTATGGAGTTTCACCCACAGTGACAAAGAGCTCTTGACCCCTTGTGAGTCCTTGCCTCATTACAGTTACAAGGAAAGTAACATTCGGCAGGTTTTCAGCTGAGACTCCATACATGAACACCCTTGTATATTCATGGAACTTCACAGCCAAGCTGGTTGGAATGTAGTAGGTCCAAGCAACTTGTCCAGAAGACCATTGCTTTGTCTTCCCAGATGCTCCCAGAGCCACCTGCTCAGTTTCTCTGCTTCCTTAGGAATATTCAAAGACTACTTCAGGAACCAAACCCACCACATGCCCCCAAACCAAATTTATTCTCCGAGAAGCACTAAGATCTGCTAAGAAGATGAGTAGATAACACCCACCCTTCTTCCCTGCTCTTCTGTGCGATAGGCATGTCTGTATAGGCAGGAGAAGATTGCTCCAGGAGGAATAATCTCGCTTGTTTCATTCCAGCCATGTGTGTGACAAAGTCGAGATGCATCTCCTTGGCACTTGCGGTAGAGGACAGAATCCAACCTATGAGAGCAAAAAGAGAAATCACGAGCATCCCCATGAGATTCTTTCTCGGATGGCCTTGCTCCCCATCACGGCAATGGAGATGGGAGGAGGTCCTCTCAAAGACCCGACCTCCAGCACTCACTTCCAATCCCGGGAAATGAAGTACTGAAGCTCCAAGAGCCGGTGCTCACAATCCTCCACCATCTTCTCTGTGTACAGGTGCTCCATAAGGCAAGAAAGAATCCTAGGGGAGAAGCAGGGAAGTTAGACTGCAATACAGCATCTCTGAAGCCACCATATCAGGTGCTGCAAAAACCAGCATCTCGCAGGCAGGCAAGCAAACCAAACTGCAATGCCCACAAACCGCTGCCTGTTGCAACCACACAGCCTTCCCTGGAGAGAGGGGCTTACCTCTGGCCCACACTTTTCCCAAATCCTTTGTAAGACTAACTTGTAGCAGCATTAGAAAGTCAGTCTGAATCCCTGTATCTATCTAGCTCTTGGCAACCAACTTCATCTGAACGCTAGGATTTCCCAGAGTTTCTTTTAACAAGATATACTGAAATGGAACGGAACAAAATTATAGAAACCTCAGCAACTTTAGAGCCCAATTTATCCCTCAGCTTGTTAAGGCTTTTTCAGTGTTTTTACCAACAGCCTCTCTGAACCAGCAGGAGACTGTTTATTTCCCTGATAACTGAGGGATGTACAAGTGGCCAGGAGGTGACTAGCTCTTAACATACCATCACAACACCAAACTCTTCTACTCTTACTTAGTCCAAGTCTTCCCTCCGACAGGAGATACCTTTAATCCATCCCTCTCTCTGTTGGGCTCCTTCTACCGCAAAGAAACATGTAACAACTGTAGCCAAGGAAGACAGGGCTTGGTCACCTACATGGGGTCTCCAGCACGGATGTGCTTGCAGGCTGTTTGTATCACTGACTCACAGGCTTCATTCAAAGCTCGGTCAATGCGATAATCAGCCACAGGGTCCACCTCCTGGATCAGAGTCTGAAGCTGAAGGAGAGAGAAAGACAGAGAGCTTAATACGCAGAGTCCTTCTTGGAACAGCAGTCTCTCCACCAGTTAAGTTCAGGGACTGACTCTGTAAGGAGACAATGTTTTTGAAGCACGGATGCTACGCACTCCTTGCAACGAACACAATGGCTAACAGCCCACCAAAGAGAAGCAGCTTTGAGCAAAGGATTTTTCAAGCCCAAGCCCAATCAAGAGCAAATGGCTGAACATCGACTAGGTCAGATCCCAACTTTTTGTGGTACTGCTCCTTCAGACAACTGCAAGCTTGGAGTCAGGCAGGCAAAGTGTCAGGCTACACCACGACACAGCGAGACCCAGACATTTGCAACCCCAAGTAATTCCCCCATTAACCCGGGGCAACCAAGGTTAATCTCAGTGAGATAACCACTAGAACCACCGTAGCACTACAGGGTCTGTTCTCTTCATAGAGCTGACAGACAGGAAAGCCAGGAGCGCAGGGAGAAGTCACGCCGGGCACTCAAAGCCCACGTCTCCCCAATTCCAGCCATGAATACAAGTAGCAACCTCCCAAATCCGAAACGGCCTTCTGGTAAATAGTGTTTGCTGTGAATGACAGCCTAGGGATTGGTGCTCTTAGTTATTTCATTTGGGACGGGCAGAAGGTGAAACATAATCCACTGGGCCGAAATGAGGAAACTATGGAGAACGTGTTGACTTACGAATCATATTTTAATACAGAACAACATTAACAGAGAGGCAGCCAGCTTCCAAAGAAAGAGAATCTCAGTGGAGCACTGCGGAGACCTCAATGCTTATTGTGTCCCATTACCCATTCTTGGAAGGAAAGAAAGTCATGTAATAGGTTCTTGTAAGGAAGCAGATTTATATTTAAGCCTTATCACTTGATGGTTTCCTAATGAAACTTACAGCTGGAAACAATGTCAGCTTTTGATACTCTCCTCCTGATTCAGTGGAAAGGAAATTGGGCAAAGCCATTCATTTGCTGTGGACTTTGGACTGCAATTAACCACAGCCTTTTAAAGTCCTTGCACTATCTTCGCAAGCTAAGGGTGTTTCCTGTTTCTTTGTAAGCGAAATTCTTCCTGAAAAAACAAGTGCCAACTGCCGGGAAGTGCAGCAAAAGGGGTCAACTGAGCTGCATCCCATCCACCCCCTTCCCAGCTGATATGCTGCAGTCGCCTAAAAACCTGTCAAGGAAATCTGGACCGTTCAAAGGCATCCAACCATCAGCTTCCTTGCACTAATGCACAAATCAAAGTGAGGAGTGTACCCAGCAATGGAGGCTTAACTGCCTGGAGGGAATACCAGCATAATCTGTTCCTGCCTGGGAAACAACCCGCTGTTCCCTCCATCTGCGATAAAAATCCAGGGATTCCTGTCTGTCACAGTACTAGGAAGTTTTCATTTCGGGCAACATCCAGTTATCCTAGAATCCACATTAAAAAAGAACGCCAAGGATAAGTTATGTCTTTGGCCTCCACCAGCTCAAACCATAAAATTATCAGAGCCCTTAGTTTATTTACAACTAGCAAGCTCTTGGCAGAGTAAGAGCCTTTTATTTAAGGAGAGAGAAAAAGCAATGATAAAAAAATAATGTTGCTCCCTTTTACCGCGTTAATTCCTGCAACTACTATGTATTTGGAAATACTGAATGGAAACACTATGCTAGCAAGATACTCACGCACGGGAATCGGAGAGGGGGCGGCTACATGGAGCAGAACCAAGTGAGCATGCACTACCCCAGCCTTCCCCTGTTTTGGGGTGGTTAATGCAGACTAGCTGTACCTTTTCCGCATCTACAGTAAGAGGCTGGAACTTTGCCATTAGCCACCTCCTCACCTCTCCATTATGATGAATGGGGCTGCAGCTATTGATGAAGAACAGCACCCAATACTGATACAGGTAGTCCTTGTTTAGCAACCACAATTAGGACCAGCAACTCGGTCGTTAAGCGAAGCGATTGCTAAGTGAAAAATCATGCGACTGCAACTCTGCTTACAATTTTACTTCAGCTTTCCTCTGCTTTACAGTGTCAGAAGTATACAACCCCAAACAGCTGGGTGAGCCTAAATGGTGGAGGAGGTTTCCGGAACTCAAGTCATGAGGCGGCCAGGTAAAAGGGTAAATCTTATAACCCTTCCCCCACCACTCCCCTACCCTTTGCAATGCTCACCCCAGCGCTGGGATCATTAGCAAGAAGAGAATTGATGCTCGTATTTACATTAATTGGAGAGGAAGGGATTACAAGAGAGTAAGCAGGCACACCATGGGGAATACACATTGAAAGGAAAGTGCTAGTACTGACTGTTTGCCTAGCGAGCCGCTCAGGAGGCAAACAAAAGCCTTTACAGGTAGTCCTCATTTAGCGACAATTGGGACCAGCAACTCAGTCGCTAAGTGAAACAGCAACTGTGCTTACAATCTTACTTCAGCTTTCCTTTGCTTTACAGACCTGCGAGGGTCATAAATGCAAGGATTGGTCGCAGAGCTACTTTTTCATCACCGCCAACTGCGAAGGGTTCTTGTACCAGGCAGTCCTAAAGGAGGACTACCTGTAGTGTGAAACTGATTACGGTCTTGTCAATTTCAGGCAGCAGCTACAAGCCAGCTGGAGGGTTCAAATCAACTAATTAAGGTCACAGAGGTGAGCTTGTTAACTTGTAGTTAGCAGGATGTGCTGCAGAGAAAAGCAGCTCAGGAAGTGATAGCTTCTTTAGGCAATCTCTCCACTCAATGAGGGGCGGGAAAAGAAAAAAAGGGGGGGACAGGACAGGGGCACAGGACAACACATACTGACTGTAATGGTGAACAGTGACTGAGAGACACACTGTAAATGCGAGCACTGGCCCAAAGTTATTTTTTCATCACCATCCTAACTGTGAATGGTCACTGTCTGAGCCAGCTGCTAAACAAGGACTACCTGTACTGCTGGGGGCCAATTTGGAACCAAAGAAACTGGCAGTGGCTTTTAGGATAGAGCGCCAGCATGATGCAGCGGTCAAGATGTTGAACTGGCACTGGGAAGAGCCAGGTTCAAGTCTACCCAAAGCCATGGAAACTCACTGGGCGACTTTGGACCAGTCGCTCTCTCAGCCCAAGTGACTTCAAAAAATTGCTGTGGGGAAAAAAAGGGAAAAGGGAGCCTTAAACTCCTGAACAAAAGGTGGGCCATAAACTTTGCAAATAAATTTTTGAAATGATGGCTATGAAAATAGGCAACCTATAGGTCAAAGAGCACAAATAAATTTCTGCATTGAGGAAAAGGAAGCCCTATGAAATGGAAATAATGTGAAATTTCCAGTAGGTGATAAAGTTCAGATCTTAGAGATCAAGAATGAGATACAAACCATCTTTCTCCAGTATCCTGAAGTACAGAGAGCAAAAGCTTCCTCCAATTTGATCACCTAGCACCAGTTCTATTGAAAATGAGTTATTATTGAAATGAGTTTATTTCATCAAAGACAGCAGGAGGAGGAGGAGGGAGGTTCTAAAACTGCATGGCCTGTCCTCTTGTAACAATGGTGAGTACCTAGCAACCTGACCTTGGCTTGGAAATTTATCTCACATGAGCCAGTTTGCCTTGACGTATCAGACTATAGTCCTGGGAAGGGAGGGGACGGAAACCGGTCAAAATCAGCATTCAGACTTGTCTCCAAAAAGCCCACCTCCCAAAAAGAGTGGTCTTGGAAGAAAGAACAGGATGGCTGCATCTCTACCCCAAAGTTTGGTATGAAAACATGGAAGCGTTATTTAGTCCCACTATTGCCTAAAATAGGAGGGATGGAGATACCAAAGATGACCCATTATTTAACAACCTTCCCCTTTCACAGAACAGTCTCTAATACAGGCTCAAGCTTCTGATGGACCAGAGGATCATCACCAAAGAATTGCACCAATACAGCCACAGACGTCATGGCGGAATCAATATTATGGCTTTTGTTTGGATAACTGGTTCTCCTCTTCACAAAAAAACACCAAAAGCCATTTATCTTCAGGTGAATGCTCAAAAGAGAGGCTATTTTCTCCCAGAAAAATTGGCAATTTGTCATACAAGCTTGGTAACTGGTAATGCACATCCCAAGCTGCTGTGAATAAAAACAACATCCATGTCACTTCTTGTCAATGGGAGCAGATGGCAGTCTAGTACTTTGAAGGGCTTCAGTTGTGAGAAAATTGGGTAGGGGATTACAACCTTTCCCTGTTCTAGTATTTTTGTTGTTGGGGGAACAAAAGCTGAACTCATGCAAGCTTCCTTAAACACCTGAAGAAGAGCTGCAAGTAGAGGAATGATTACTAGTACCAGAGCATCACTTCAAATTGTACACACTGGTCCATAAAGTAGCGTAAGTGATTGATTTATACCTAAACCATGCTACCAACCAATGTAATTGCTCTGTATGAAGATGAACACCTTTAGTGCCCGCCTCCCACTGGATCTGAAAAAGCAGCAGAGGGCAGAACAGACAATGCAGGTTTCAAGTCTGACCCATCGTCCTCTAAATCCACTGTTTCCTACCACAACCTGAAGTTCTTTATGTCATGGGTCTGAGCAGACAGCAGCATTAGAGGGTAAGTAAGCAAGACTAACAGGAGAGGGGAAAGCAGAGGGTCCAACACCAGAGATGAAGCAACTTCAGTAAAATGCTGCAAATCTAAACCGGCTGTCGGTAAGCCAAACGAAATGCAAAAGTCACGTGTGTTACAGAGGCAGAAGCAGGTATTTGGGATTAAAGATGTGGCTCCTAAAGGTGGCAGAGGCTGTGGAAGAGGAGAAGAGGAGCACCTGGAGTGCTGCCAAGAATCATCAGAGATCCTATATGATTGACTGGAAATGGTTCTAGATCTTGCCCTCTTAACTGGAGCTCTTTTTTGTTTTTTTCCAGGCAGCTGGAGTCGAGAAGGCAGAAGAGGAGGAGGATGGAGACAGTTTCAGGACAGCCTGAAAGACTGGCAGCTCTTGGCTTCTGCTTCTTATGGGAATAAGACTTGCTTTCCCCTTCTGTTCTCCTCCCATTCTCACCACCTTACCTTACTACCGCAGCCAATTCATTTTCCTGAAAAACAATCCAGAGACCATAAACTACTCAGCCCATTTCAGTGCCAAGACTCAAACGCAAGGCAAGTATGAGAGAGGGAAAAAGAAACGAACACTGAGGTTAAAATGTCAATTCGGCTTCAGTGAGAGAGAAATTCTTCACCATGTTGCCACAGAGGCAGCTGGGAAGGAATTGAGGGAATTCGACGGCTTTAGGCCCTCTCGGGGACAGGATTCCTGTCCAAAAGCTCACTGCTTTTGGCCACAAAGAACATGTTCAAGACGCTAAAACGTAGCAAGCACCAAATGGGCACTGTGAGGAAACTGGGTGAAGACTGATGTGGGGAGACCGCCCCCCCCCAAGCTTACCGAATGTTGGCAGCTGTCTCCCAAGCTGCCTTTCTCTCCCCGTACAACTTTCATCAGGCAGTGCAGAGTGCGGCCCTTACGATGCAGCCCCGAGCAGTGGTGCTCGATCTCAGTGCGGCAACCGAGGATGATTTCTGGGCTCAGAGAGAAATCCTCCATCAGCATCCGCCTGTAGTCCAGCATTTCTCCCTGGCATTCGCTGCTCACCTGCCGACCTAGGGCGAGTCAGAGGAGATTCACGCGACGTGGAGTGGAATCCCAGCAATACGGCAAGTCACTGTGCACCTCAGACTGTTGAAACGGCCCATCGAAAGCACTGCTCTAGCTATCGCTCGTGCATGACACAGACCCGTTCACTGCAATAATTGGGAGGGATTTTCCATCTGGAAACGTCACCCTTGTTTCGGCATCAGAAAGCTGATAAAAAGGAATTACTCAACGGAGTGATAGGGATGGGGCTGAGGGAGGTAGCAACCCAGCTACCAGTAGCTGTAGTTTCCAGACCTGAGCCTCTTCCTAACGGAGGGCTGCTTTAAGTTACTCACATACATATCTGAAAACAATTTTTTTTTTGGAGTCTGCAACGTCTTTCATTGGACACACTAAGCCAACTTTCACGCGCTTCGTTGAAAAAAGTGTATGAAATTTTAGATTTAGTTACTGGGAGGACTTCCTGTAACTGGCAACGATTGCTCAATCCTGCACTTTGGCATGGATGCATTTTGGCCAATTCCTCTTTACAGAAGTTGTTTGACTCACTGATATTTTGGATATTATCAGCCTGTCTTGCACGGCTGCCCACGTCGGGTCAGGCTATGACATCTCAGGTGGGTTAAAAGTCAGGGCTTTAACTCGCCCGTTCCAAAACCAGATTTCTTTTGACCCAGCCAACTGTCACTGACTCATCTGTGCATTCAGAATTGTTGTCACGCTGCAGCATTTGCATCTGTTTCAGCTTCATCTCACGGAAGTATACCCTGACGTTCTCCCACAGAATTTGCTGGCATTATCCAGAATCAACTGCTCGCTCAGCCACTGAGAGCTGTTGTCACGGTCGTGATCCTTCAGCTGTTAAGCCAGAAACTCTCGACACAGGCCGTTAAGGATATGAAGAGTTCTTTATTACAGCTAGTGATCCATTACACCAGAACTTTCCAAACTGTGTGTCGGGACACATTAGTGTGTCGGCTGCAGTGTCTGGGTGTGTCGCGGCTGCTGCTGCCTCGGAGCCCAGCCAGGATTCCACGCAGGTCCTAGTGCCTGCCTTGTGCCTTGCTGCCTCCAAACCTGCTGTGATTCCACGCAGGTCCTAGTGCCTGCCTTGTGCCTTGCTGCCTCCAAACCTGCTGTGATTCTGCGCAGGTCCTAGTGCCTGCCTTGTGCCTTGCTGCCTCCAAACCTGCTGTGATTCCGTGCAGGTCCTACTGCCTGCCTTGTGCCCTGCTGCCTCCAAACCTGCCCTGCCAGGATTCCACGCAGGTCCTAGTGCCTGCCTTATTACTTGTTGCCTCCAAACCTGCCCTGCCAGGATTCCACGCAGGTCCTAGTGCCTGCCTTATTACTTGTTGCCTCCAAACCTGCCCTGCCAGGATTCCACGCAGGTCCTAGTGCCTGCCTTGTGCCTTGCTGCCTCCAAACCTGCTGTGATTCCGCACAGGTCCTAGTGCCTGCTTTGTGCCTGGCTGCCTCCAAACCTGCCCTGCCAGGATTCCGCGCAGGTCCTAGTGCCTGCCTTGTGCCTGGCTGCCTCCAAACCTGCCCTGCCAGGATTCCGCGCAGGTCCTAGTGCCTGCCTTGAGCCTTGCTGCCTCCAAACCTGCTGTGATTCCGCGCAGGTCCTAGTGCCTGCCTTGTGCCCTGCTGCCTCCAAACCTGCCCTGCCAGGATTCTGTGCAGGTCCTAGTGCCTGCCTTGTGCCTTGCTGCCTCCAAACCTGCTGTGATTCCGCGCAGGTCCTAGTGCCTGCCTTGTGCCTTGCTGCCTCCAAACCTGCTGTGATTCCGCGCAGGTCCTAGTGCCTGCCTTGTGCCCTGCTGTAAGAGTGTGTCGCGAAATGATGCATGTCTAAAAGGTGTGTCGCCAACATGAAAAGTTTGGAAAGCTCTGCATTACACCTTAAAGACTCGAATGAAGGGAGCCCATACAAACCAACGGTTACTGTACAAGTCTGGCAAGTTTCCTCTACAAAGCACTCCCAACGACCCTGCAGGTATGCCCACCACAAAGCATCCCGCGGGTTTCGACAGACTGGCAGGATGTCCCCTCCTGTTGCCATGGCAGGATACAACATCCTGACAGCTGTTCAGACCCTGAGGCCGCCCAGCAGCCCCAGGCCGTGATCCTCCCACTGTCGTGCCTCTCGGCTGGATGAGGCTCTTCTACTGAAAGGCAGGGCTCCTCGTTAATGCTCAAAAGTCTCACTTCGGTCTCGTCTACTGACAAAACGTTGTTCCAACAGCCTGCTGGAACAGGCTCATCCAGGGGTCTTTGGGAAACCTGAGACAGACAGCCGTGCATTTTCTGGAAAGCAGCTCTTTCCTCCTTCGTATCTTCCCATGCACTCAGCTCTTCTTCCGCGTTCTCCTGCTGGTGGAGGCCAGACAATGCAAGGGCCAGTGGACCCCTTGCCCTTAGCTCAGGGCTCTTTGCAGCCTCCCTGGGCGCCTCCCTGGGCATCTTGCTCTTGGACGCTCATGCCTGGGAAGAGTCACAAGGGTGCTGCTCCCCTTTTGCACCATCTGCCTGACTTTGGACTGGAGGCCAAAGTCTCTGGAAGTGGTTCTGCAGCCCTCGCCAGCCCCGTGGCTGTCACCAGGCCATGCTCCAAGGACCACAGAGTCCTCTTTTAACCGTGGCACAATTTCTTGCCACTAATCTCTCCTAGGAAGAGCAAGCTCCAAGGAAGCAAACGATCTATCTCTCTTTTTGAAGGGAGAGGGCTGCTCAAACTTGCACCTCAAACTCACAATCATCTTCTGAGGGATGACTTCACATACTTTTCCCAACAAAGATAGTGAATATTGGCTCAAAGTGCTCAATAAAGATACCTGTTTAGTCAGTTTCTCTTTTATCTATTAATAGGCTTTAGATTAAGCTCTGATTGTTTTGTAGGTCACAGAACAGCAGGATTATGGATAGTTCTAAAGCAGTCTTTTTCAAACTTGGCACCTTTAAGATGTATGGACTTCAACTCCCAGAATTCTGTACATATTAATTCAGGGATAATGAGGTTCGCTCCAAATTAAATTCAAAATATAAAATTGGTTTTAATACTTTAATAGCCTAGGGCTCAGTCTTCCTGCAAAGACTGATGAAAATGTTTTGTTGACCAATGTCAACGTCTGACTTTATGTTTTTACAGGTAGTCCTCACTTACCGACTGCCTCATTTAGTGACTGTTCAAAGTTACAATAGTGTAAAAAAAAAGCTTTGCAACCAATCCTCGCATTTACAACTGTTGCAGCAACCCACTGCCACGTGATCGCCATTTGCGTGCTTCCCAACCGGCTTGTGGCAAGCAGAGTTAATGGAGAAGCTGGCAGTAAAATCACAAGTTATGGTCACATGATGTTTCGCTTAATGACCGTGGTGACTCACTTATCAACCAAATGGGAAGTGACATAAGTCCGTCGTGGTCGTGTGATTTTCTGCTTAGCGACCACAGCACTTAGCAACAAAACTACTGTGGTCACTAAGCGAGGACTACCTGTAATACAAGGCTCTCAAATGAAATCAGACATTGCAAAAAACCCAGAACATTCTGGGAATGGATCACGCTATTTGGCAGACAACTAGGGGCTTCTTCTGCTTTTATCTAGTCTAGATATTTGCCTAAGACTCCAGGGCACCACAGAGGTTTGCCTCACTGCTTTTCAGGAAGTTGAAGGACAGAGGTATTAGCCATCTAAATGGAATATTTCAGTTAGGTGCACAAAATGTCAGAAGACTGTCAAAACTTGCAAGTTATTTTCAAGAACTCATGCAAAAATACTGAAGTTTTTTTTTTTACATTTCAGACGCTTCACTTGTTTAAAAAAATTATTATTATTTAATTTGGGGGATTCTCCAGTGCCATCTAAGGGTTTTGCACGCATCCCATTTACATGTGCCGCCCCCAGAGATATCATACTCTTGCTGCAAGTGTCTGCAAGAAACACAATCAGGAACTTGAATTAATCCATTCTGCTGTGTTAAAATGGATCTAGAAACTTTATCACTAAGAAGCACACGTCAGCCTGGGCTGTAATTTCCCCACACATGGCTTTTCTCCCAACTGTATTTTCTCATTTAAAAAGGAAGTAAAAGCACTCCATTACTCACGCTTATGTTTCACAACAAGTTTAACAGAAACAAACTAGCACAAGGGGCGAGCGCTACCTCTGTGCACAGCAGATTCGAGACACATGAGCAGGTAAGAGAGACGGGCCTCCCGAGTACGAGGAAGATTCTCAACATTGCAACGGTACTTCTTCAGATCGCTTTTGCAGGACTTCGCCAAGGAGTAGCTGACTTTGTAATCCTGGGCAATCAACTTTTGCCGAGTTGTCAATGCATCCCGACACTGAAGAGGACAAGCGAGAATTCAAGTAAACTTGCCATTTGTCTTTGGTTTATATTAATTTATAACATAATTAAAATGTTATACCAATTAAAAATATAAATGTATCTGAATTAGAGAACTGCAAAATGTTCCAGGGCTACAAAATGCTCCATTTTTCTAGGTCACAGCAATCCAACTCTTTTGGGGATGGTCCAGCAGTTTTCTGGATGTAAATCTTCCGGAGCAGGAAGTGGTTCTGAAAAGCTATGAACTCCTGTTCCAAAAGATTTATGCCCAGACCAACGCTGGAATGGCTGGAGAATGTATACAGAATGGATACAGAATGTATCTGAAGGAAAAATGGAACATTTCCTTATTCCCCAGAACAGAAAGTTTTGCACACACCTAGTATCAATACCTTTATTTATTTATTTATTTATTTGTTTGTTTATTTGTTTATTTGTTTATTTGTTTCCAGCTTATATCACCGCCCATCTCCCCCCACAAGGGGACTCACGGGGACTCTTTATATAATAAATATATAATATAATTATATATAATACAGGGGCGTGGTGGCTCAGCGGGTAAGACGCCAGGCTTGTCGATCGGAAGATCGCAAGTTCGGAGGTTCGAATCCCGAACGTCACGTGACAGAGTGAGCTCCCGCACTAGCTCCAGCTCTTGCCAACCTAGCAATTCGAAACCATGCAAATGCAAGTAGATTAATAGGTACCAGTTCGGTGGGAAGGTAACAGTGTTCCGCGCGCGTCATGCCGGCCACATGACCGTGGAAGCGTCTTTGGACAGCGCTGGCTCTTTGGCTAACAAATGGAGATGAGCAGCGGCCCTTAGAGTCGGACACGACTGCACAAATGTGCGGGGGGAACCTTTACCTTTTTTAATATCAATACACCACTCCCTTTGTCATTCAGAAATTATCTTGACTCTCGCTAGACCAAAGGATTGAAGTATTCCAACAGACCAGCACAGTGTGCTCTTTCAACTTGCTGGTTCCGAAAATCTAGTAGAAAGTGAAGCCTTCAGTGGGAATTATGACCAACAGGATGCCCTGGCTCAAAATATACCCTTGATTGGAGGGTGGAAAAAACTTTATTAAATCTATTAAATTTCTCAACCTTGGCAACTTTAAGACGTGTGGACTTCAACTCCCAGCATATGCTGGCTGGGGAATTCTGGGAGTTGAAGTCCACACGTCTTAAAGTTGCCACGGTTGAGAAACACTGCTCTAGTGTAATGTAGTTCAACCACTCTAGGTAGGACCTGCAAGAACCTGGTTCTTACTGATGATATTTGACTACCACATTCTGCAATTCAGGAGAACTTCTCCCTAGGCCACAGAAGACAGATAGAGCCGCCTTAAAGCAGATCCCAACTGGACCTATATATCTTCTCTTTTCCCTTGTCTCTCTACCCAACTAATATGAACTCCATAGCCATGCCTGACTAGACTCAAAAGGAACTGGGTAGTTTGAGATTCAGCCTATTATAGGAACACAGCCTCTGTCTCAGAAGGTTGCACAAACAAGGTTATCTCTCCAAGATATAATATGATTTACTTGGGCACAGCATGTTTATGTGAACAAAGCCACTGTAGTGTGTTAATCCAGTTTAGGGTTGCATGACTCTAGCTAGTCAGATGGCTTATCTTCTCTTGGGTGCACAGATTAGAGGAAGCACAACAGGTGACCAAGAAGCCAAAGCTGGGGGGGGGGGGGAGCAACTGAAGGGCTGAATTCAGCATCAACTTTCTGAGGACACTCACCTTCTCACTCATAGCATCTTCAAACTTGTGGTTAAAGAGACACTTGTATACCCTGCCTTCCCCTGCTTGGGTCTGTGAAATAAAGCAACAATTCATTTAGTAGGATGCTTTGGCCAGGATATATAATTTAAAAAAAAACACGTATTTATATTATATTCATCTCCAAAGCACTGAAGGAGAATACATATGGTTATTCAGCACAGACTGTTCCAGCAAACTCATGAAGACAGACTGAAACACAAGTATTGTCAACGGCAAGTCAGGTGTAACTTATAGCTTGAGCTACACCCCATTCTACCAATGCATTTTTATCCACTGCACTTCCCTGACTGCTTTTTATCTCAATCCAGTGTTTTCTAGTTTACAGGTCTGTTGTTATTTACAGGGTTGCATCCTCGGTTAAATGAATCACACTGAATCAAGTTCATTATTCAGTAGTAAAAAGTAATCTTCAGTCAAGCTTGACTTCCGGTTGCCTTCATGGGCATGTCCAATAGTTTCCTTGGCAACAATACAGCCTTATTATGGGCTTTCTCCTCCTCCTTTCTCTTTTTTGTTAATTGCTGGGCTAGCCTACAACCCTGGAATTCCCTGGAGGAATCTCACCCCAAACCAGACCACGTCAAAGGATGAGTCCAGACAGTGTCCGCCAGATTTGCTGAAGATGGACATTTTGGCCAAAGAAGAGGAGAAAGATCATCAGCAACTTACAGTTTCACAAAAGTGTTCCCGATCGTCCCGGCAGGCAAAATAGAGGTGCCGGTCCAGGTGGAAGTCATCTGATGACAGCTCTGCCACTCGGAGAATTGCCTTCATGCAGGTCTCTGAGACTTTCACATGATGCTCATTGTCCTCCGACACTTTTACCAGCCCTTTCTCCAGGCAGGCCACCACTTCCCCTTGAGAATGGGCATCCTGAATGCAGAGAAGGAATTATCCAAGAGCAAAAAATATTAGGTTTAATTTATTCCAAATGCAATGCTGAACACCTCCCATCCCAAGGGTGACTTCAGTGTAAGGGCATTCTCAGCCAATCAAATGCTAACTGCGTCTTGCCGAGAATACTTCCAGATGATAACACAAATTCCAGACGGTTTCTTTAGAGCAGGAATTCTCCTCCCCAAAATGAATGAATTTGGAATCAAAATAGGTTTTGGAACAGATTACCTTTTCTCCCGGTCGAACACTGCCACACTTCAGGAGGTTAATATCAGTCCTGCAATGATCCATAAATCCACAGATCAGGCGGTAATCACTGAAAATTATGGCTGTCATTTTGGTGATGTACTGGTGACATTGATATTCAGTGATGTTTCCTCTATGCTCCACCAAGCAGGATACCAAGTAACCTTTTCCAACGGGTTCATCAGCACACTCTTTGATCTGTTCAGAAAGATCCATGATAAAATGAATAGATACCTTGCCTGGACCTTGTGGAGAATTTTGTTTACCGTGTTCTCATCCACTAGTCTTCAGTACAGAGAGATCATAAAAACCCAGCCTCACAATTTTCAGGAAAAAAAGGCTAGAACAGATATTAAGGCAAGCAATCATGGATTCCCTACAAGTATCCAGAGAATGAACATGAATGTTAACATGTCAGTGTGCTCACTCACTCTGAGGATCCGAGATGAACCTCTAGAGCGAGCAACCTCCATAGAGAAGGTCTTAGAGTGATTGGTGGCTTTCTTAATTACTGTCCATGAACTAAATCACCAGAGAATTATCACAGCTCTCCCCTAACCCCACTCCAAGGGCAACAACAACAAACACACAACAGCAGACCTGGAACCCTGAAGCCATTCAAACAAAGCCAGAGTCTCAAAGCACCTTGCCTTGATGAGTGAAACCAGTGGCTTTGTAAAAGAACCTTCGAAGGCACAGAGTGCAGTGCAAAATTGGGTATGCTACGGGTCCCGTCAGCCAAGAAATGTTGGTTGGCAGGGACTAGAAGGCGTGCCTTCTCTGCCGTAGCGCCTGCCCTCTGGAATATTCTCCCTTCAGAGATCAGGATGTCCCCGACCCTGTTGCCCTTTCGCAAGGCCGTGAAGTCCTGGTTATGTGCCCAGGCCTGGGGCCCCGAGTGTGTTAAGCGCCCCGTTTCTTGGCTCTACTAACATCTATGCATTGCTTACTTGGCAGCCATGTATATTTATTTTGTATTTTAATTGTTTTAATGGTGATTGTTTTAACTGTTTTATGGTTTTTATTGTTGTAAGCCGCCCAGAGTCACTTGCTGAGATGGGCGGCTATAGAAATTGAATGAATGAATGAATGCATGCATGCATGCTAGTTAAAAAGGGTAAAGGTTCCCCCCACACATTTGTGCAGTCATGTCCGACTCTAGGGGCTGGTGCTCATCTCCGTTTGTTAGCCAAAGAGCCAGAGTTGTCCGAAGACGCTTCCACGGTCATGTGGCCGGCATGACGCAGAACGCTGTTACCTTCCCACCGAAGTGGTACCTATTCATCTACTTGCATTTGCATGCCTTCGAATTGCTAGGTTGGCAAGAGCTGGGGCAAGTGCGGGAACTCACTCCGTCACGCGGGGCTAGGGATTTGAACCTCCAAACTTGCGATCGACAAGCCTGGCATCTTACCCGCTGAACCACCACGCTAGTTACCACTACACAAATACTAGAAAAACTGGCTTCTTATGAGAGCTTGAAAGCATGCCCAAATTCTACTGGGAAGACACTCAAGATGAGACCCCATTATACTATTCCCCTATTGGAGAACCCAATTAGGCTGCAGGAGCTATATTCTGAGGCTTGGGGACTTAACCATACCGAATTCAGATCATGCCGGGAGTTCTCTTGCAGCAAAGGTTTGAAAAGAAAGTAAAAGGCCAAGCATAGTCCCTGTCTACATATGCTGAATATTGAAGGAATCTCATGGTATTTACCCTTTAAAACATATTCTAGTGGAAGTGAAAGGTTCAAAGCTGAGCTAACGGACCAAGTCAGAAGCGAATTCCCAATGGTAAACTGAACAAGCCCAAGAGTAAATGGGAGCTGCTGTTAGAGTGGCTATTTCTCAAGCTGAACAACTTAACCACAGAAGGATTACCTAGTGAATATCTAGGAATGCAAGGTAATTGCGGAATCACGCCCAAGTTAAGTCTTAAAAGAATTCTAATGATACATCACAAATGTCTGCAGTTGGCACTTGTTCAAACAACAATAATTTTAATTCTCATCAAGTAAACCTTAATCCACCAAAATCATAATACATTTATTCATTCCCACCATGCTACAATTTTTTAAAGAAATCTTTCAAATTATGCAGAACTGTGTTTACACAAGGGCAAGAAACCTGATCCATGATAGCTTTCTCACCTATCTATAAAAGAAACCCATTATACGGCCAAGAGGCAGTGGCCCTCTTTAGACTATCCTGCTTCAATACAGATTTTATTCATTTGCATAAGGAAAAAAAATGATCTATCTTGTACTCATAAGTATGAGTTAGTCGCAAGGGTACCCACACACTCTTAAAATGAGCATATACTTGGATAGGAAAAGATTTTCCAAAAATGAGTAGTTCCAAAAGAAAGGCACAGCCAACTCAGATGGACTGCTGTGATTGCAGGAACTTCAATTAAGTGGTGTCATACACTGAATGTCTGGAGTATTTTATAGCTGCAACAGGAACGGAAAGAACAAGCTATTTTCAAGTCTTCCTACTAGACAATACAGAATAGGTTCCCTGAAGGAAGAAATGTTCAGGGGGAAAAAAATATCTATTTTACTGAAAACTGAACACCAAGTTCCCTTACATTCCTCTTTAATAAAAACTATGTATTTGCAGCTGGAAATTAATCAAATAAGACTATTGTGTGCAGTTGGTGTTACTAATCCAAGTAGGTTTTTAAAGAATCATTCACTGGTTCTGTTAACAATGCCTCTCTCATCACTAGATACAAACTGCACAAAGTATTACCGAACTAAAATCTTTTTTTATATTTAGAAGCTTTTAGCTTAGATTTAGTAAACAATATTTGAGTAAAATCTCTCCTGTGCTAAGTGCCAATTTATCTGATGAAAAATAGGCTACAAACAACTTGAGGGTGAAGGCATGAAAGGGCTGAGAGCTAAACAATCAGTACAACCTTTGGTCAACTTACTGATTAGTTCAAATACTTTTAAGATTAAATATTTAATTTATTGGACCAAACGAAAGGGAAGTAGCTGACTACAATATACAAATTATTACAGGAAGACTGGTAATTGGGAGGGGCCATTTTAGCCATCAAGTCCAACCCTTGGCTCCAATAGGATCCAAATAAATTTTTTTGTAACAGATGGCATCCTCTTCGTTCAGCAGCTACAGGAGATTCTGGAGTAGCCTTAGGAACTTCCCTTGTACTACTGAGAAGATGGCAGCTGTGTGTGCAAGCTTCACTTAAATCTTGCTTTCCAGTTCTTAAATTTTATTTTATTTTATTTATTTATCTTATTTATACCCCGCCTATCCCCTCCAATACACCCAGACACAGGCATATGCCAAAGATGCTACATCATGGCTATGTCTGTGGCCAGGATTTCTTCAACTATGGTTTGTTGAATAAGCCAGAGTCAGCAAAGTAGGTGTGGCGTGCTTAGCTAACTTCTGTTCCCAATTGCTTCTGCTAACAGCCAGAAGAAACAAGCAGAACACAAAAGAAAAGGAGTCAGCAGAGGTCTGGCCGTGCTATCTGGGATTCCTTCTGGCCTGTGGGCTCTGGCGAAGCAGTAAGGCTGTTCCCGCGGCTGTCCTCAGACATTTGTGGACTTGGTCCATGCCTCTCATGGCTCCTTGGTGGATTTGGTGGGGTGTGCAGAACGATCTTGGAGAGAGCTGGTGCCCTACTTTGAGAAGGAGCAATGCCAACAGCCTTGAAAGGTGGCACACCTGGGACTTCCGGTGCAGGAGAATGGCGAGCCGGCGTGCGGATTAACAGCTCGTCAATTCTTAAAACTCAAAACGGGGAAAGTAAACCGGTTCTGCGGAGCGTATTTGTCAAGCAGACCACAGCAGGGAAGTTAAAACAAGAGCGGACCTGAAAAAGAAAGAAACCAGCGGCTTCTGGACGGCGGAGGCAAGAGAATTGGCTGCCACTTTCGCTTTTTCGTCTATTTCCAGCCTTGCAGCGAAAGCAGCCGGGAAGCCGGGTACACACTCAACCCCGTTGGTTACCTAAGTATTTAGGTTATGCTGCCGTTTTTCCTACACTGACTTTGAAAAAGTTTAATTTAAAGATAGGAAAAATAAGTACTTCACCATCTAAAGAAATTTTAAAGAAGTCGGGTGAGATTCCTGAACTCTAATTGACTCAGTAGGAAAAGACTCTTTATTTAATTAATTAGAGGCGCCATTTTCATTTTGTAAGGCTTGTTAACTTATGTAAAATATTCTAGTTGGTTAATATTATTCATTTATTTATATTAATTATATATTTCATAGACAAATCTGATAAGTATAGGAAAATAAGTGAGAAATATATTGTTATTTGCCTTATTCTAAGTACTGAAGGATGAATAGCGGGCCTTCTCTGTGACAGCGCCCACGCTATGGAACAGCTTGCCCCCAGAGTTGAGACAGATCTCCTCCCTCCCGACCTTTAGGAAAGAGCTGAAGACCTGGTTCTGCCACCTGGCATGGGAAGGAGGGAGGGATAGTTCCTCATGGAGATGGCTAATCCCTTGATTTTAATGTCCTTCTTTTAAGAATATCTTATCCATCTGGATTTATAATTATTTTTTACTGTTTGTAATTTTATCTATATATTTTAACTGTTGTTATCCTGTAAACCGCCCAGAGTCCCTATTCGGGAGATGGGCGTGGATAAATTTAAAGAATGAATGAATGAATACATGAATACATACATGAATACATACTAGGGAAATACAGAGAAGGAGGTCTGACTCTGGTGAAGATAGAGGAGAATGGATGAAATCACTCTTCGAAGATTTCACAAAAAAAGCGATCCAGAGCATAACCTCAAATGTGACTACTCTATTAGAGGATAAAATTCAAGGGTTTGAAAAAAGTTTGGATAAAAAATTAGAGAGTATGGAACAGAAATTTCAAGCAGAAATTAGGGGAATGAAAGAAAGTACAAAAAATAGAAAAGCAAAAAGAAGAGGAGTCAGATAAGCTTACTTTATCAGAATGCAAACAAAAAGAAAAATGTATAAGAATAAGAGAGCTAATAGAAGGGAAAGAACTAGAGATTAAAAATACTGTAACACAAATGTTGGCAAATTTGATTGATTGGGAAACAGAGCAATTGGAAGAGGAAATTGAAGGGATATACAGAGTGAATTCGAAATATGCTAGAGAGCACAATCTTCCAAGGGATGTGGTAATGGAGTTTAGTAGAAAAAAACTTAGGGATTTGATAATACAAACTGCTTTTGACAAGAAAATAAATATTGAAGGAAGAGATATAAAAAATTTTAAGGAAATTCCAAATACAATCCTAAAAAAAAGAAAAGACTACTATTTCTTAACCGAGGTTTTGAAGAGGAATATGATTATGTTTAGATGGGAAACCTTAGAAGGGATAACTGTTACTTTATATCAGAGATATAAATTGAACTCAGTAGAAAAAGCTAAGGATTTCCTTAGAACAGGGCTTTCCAAAGTTTTTTCCGCAGCGACACACCAACCGGCATTGGTGTGTCACCGTGGGAAAACCCGGAAGTGCGGCAGCGCGCAAAAACCCGGAAGCGCTGCTGCTGCTTTCGGGTTTTGCGCGCTGCAGTTGGTGTGTCACTGCGGGAAAACCCGGAAGCGCTGATAATGATCAGAGCTTCTGGGTTGTGTGGCGACACACCAGACTGTGTGTGGCAACACACTTTTGTGTCGTGACGCAGTTTGGAAAGCTCTGCCTTAGAAAATATGAAAAAGACAATCAGCAAACTAAAGGTAATAATGGTAAAAAAGAAGGGAAAAAAG
The DNA here is from genome assembly GCA_023362775.1 of Charina bottae. Lineage (NCBI taxonomy): Eukaryota > Metazoa > Chordata > Lepidosauria > Squamata > Charinaidae > Charina > Charina bottae. Next base: position 2,333,232 of record JALMGJ010000015.1, read on the forward strand.
AATTTTAGAATAGACTCTCAAGCTTCTGGATCTAAGGAGATAAGTAGCCATTCAGGAAACGAGTAATTTGAAATGCCTAACATGGAACATCAATGGACTAAACGCTCCAGTTAAAAGGAATTTTTTTTTCATACTATTAATAAATTAAATCTGGACATAATATGTCTTCAGGAAACCCATATTAGAATTAGAGATACTAAATTATTAACGAATAAAAAATTAGGATTGGACTTTACAACGGCAAGTGAAAATAAAAAAAATGGAATAGTTTGTTATATTAAACCTTATTTAAAACCGAAACTTTTAATAGCAGACACTATGGGAAGAATTATCATCATAGAAATCGAGATACAAAATCTAAAAGTAACATTAGTCAGACTATATGCCCTAAACAATAAGCAAAAAAAATTCTTCAAAGCTTTATTGAATTGCTTATCGAACATACCCAACAAGAATTGGCTCTTAATGGGAGATTACAACGGAGTTGTAACACCTATGCTCGATAGAAAATCAGATAAACAAATTAAATCAAACCAGGGAAAATTACCACAGGAATTTTTCAAACTTATAAATAATTTAGAACTGGTGGATGCATGGAGACACAAAATGGGTAACGCAAAAGAATTTACTTTTTTTTCAGATAGATATAAATGGTATTCTAGAATTGATATGATTTGGCTTTCCAAAAACTTAAATAAAATTAAAGATATGAAGATATTGGCTAAAACCTTTTCAGACCACAATGCTGTCCAATTAGAATTAAAAATTACACCAAAAATATTTAGATGGAGACTTAATGAAAATATACTAAGAAACAAAGACTATTTAGAAGACAGTAAAAATAAATTAAAGGAATTTTTTGAGTTAAAATATGAGTAATGAGGTAAACATTGCAACAATATGGGATGCCAGTAAAGCCTTCATTAGGGGCCATTTTGTGTCGCTAAGTAAACACCTTAGAAAAATAAAACAACAAAAGTTTTCTATAATTTGTGATCAAATTAAAGCAAAAGAAATTGAACTCCAAAATAATCCCAATGATACAAATATTAGAAACCAAATCAAAGTTTTACAAAAACAATTAGAGTTTCAAGCAATAGACGAAATTGAAAAGAAACTGAGATATGTAAAACAAAGGCATTTTCAACATGCAAATAAAGCAGGAAAATGGCTTGCTTTCAAATTAAGAAAAGAGGCAAAAAAATTATTAATAAAATAAGAGAAAATGGGGAGGAATTAACAGATAATCAAGGGATTAAAAAAGCGTTTTATGATTTTTACAATAAGTTATACCAAAAACACAAATATCATTAGACAGATGTGAAACATACTTACTAGAAAGTAAGTTGGAAAAAATATCTCAAACACAAAGAGACATTATGAATGAACCTATTACAAAGCAAGAAATAGTAGATGCCATTCAAAAACAAAAATTAGGCAAAACACCGGGGCCAGATGGTTTCACCGCAATATATTATAAACATTTTCAAGAGCATCTTATAACTCCATTTAACGTACTTCTAAATTCAATAATGGCTGGAAATATAATACCAAATTCTTGGACAGAAGCCAATATTATTTTAATTCCCAAGGAAGATCAAGATCTGACATCATGCAAAAATTATAGACCAATCTCTTTGCTAAATATTGATTATAAAATCTTTACCACTATTTTGGCTAATAGCTTGAAAAGAGTTTTACAAGATACAATAAAATTGGATCAAAGCGGTTTTTTACCAAAAAGACATATAAAAGACAATATTAGATCTATCTTGAATATAATCGAATATGCAAAAAACCATAATGAAAAACAAATTCTGTTATTATTTTTAGATGCTGAAAAAGCATTTGATAATTTAAATTGGGAATTTATGATCAAAACGCTAAAATCTATGGACTACGGTAAAAAGTTTATTAACGCTATTCAAGCAATATATACAAATCAGACAGCCAAAATAGTGGTAAACGATGATATAACCCAAAATTGTTATATAGGAAAGGGCACCAGGCAGGGATGTCCAATATCCCCACTTCTGTTCATTTTGGTTTTAGAAGTTCTTCTGGAAAATATTAGAAATGATAGCCAAATTGAAGGAGTAAAAATAAAACAGGAAAATTATAAATTAAGGGCTTTTGCAGATGATGTTGTTATTACTCTGCAAAATCCTGATAATTCAATTGGATATTTACAAAAAAAGATACAAGAATATGGAGATTTGGCTGGATTTAAAATAAATAAAAAACAAAGATGATAAATAGTAAAATTAAGTATAAAAATCCAAGATGCGATTGTTTGGTATTTAGATGTTTAAAAGGGCCCTATGGCACCAGCCATCCCCAAGAGGAACTGTTCCCCCCCTCCCCCCACGCAAGGCGGCAGAACCAGGTCTTTAAGTTCTTTCTGAAGGCCGGGAGCAATGAGGCCTGCCTCACCTCCGGGGGTAGCATATTCCAAAGGGTGGGCGCCGTTACCGAGAAGGCACGCCTCCTAGACCCCGTCAGGTGACATTCCTTTACGAACGGGATCCGCAGCATGCCCTCTCTGAATGACCGAGTGGGACGGTTCGACGTTATGGGGATGAGACGGTCCCTCAGGTAACCTGGCCCCATGCCATGTAGGGCTTTAAAGGTGATAACCAACACCTTGAATTGGACCCGGAAGCACACAGGTACCCAGTGCAGCTGTCGCAGCAGAGGTGTCACATGCGCTGATCTAGGCGCACCAATAACTGCGCGAGCAGCCGCATTCTGGACCAATTGAAGCTTCCGGATACTCCTCAAGGGTAGCCCCATGTAGAGCGCGTTGCAATAGTCTATATGGGAGATGACCAGGGCATGAGTGACTGTACGGAGGGCATCCTGATCGAGGAAAGGGCGTAACTGGCGCACAACACAAAGCTGTGCAAAAGCCCTTCTGGCCACGGCTGCCACCTGCTCTTCGAGCAGGAGCCGTGAGTCCAGAAGAACCCCCAGATTCCGCACTTGGTCTGAATGGGGTAGTGCAACCCCATCCAGAACTAAAGATGACAACTTCCTGGATCCACGGGAGCCATCAATCCACAGCCACTCCGTCTTACCAGGGTTCAGTCGAAGCCTGTTGTTCCCCATCCAGACCCCCACAGCCTCCAGGCACTGAGAAAGGGTAGCCACTGCATCACTTATCTCACCAGGGATGGAAATATATAATTGAGTATCGTCTGCATATTGATGGTATCTCATCCCATGGTGACGGATGATCTCACCCAGCGGTTTCATGTAGATGTTAAATAGGAGAGGGGAGAGAACCGAACCCTGCGGTACCCCACAGACGAGGGGGCGAGGGTCGGATCTTTCCTCTCCTATTACCACCGATTGGGAACGGCCCTGGAGGAAGGAGGTGAACCAGCGCAGAACTACGCCTCCCACCCCCAACTCCCTGAGCCGTCCCAAAAGGATACCATGGTCGATGGTATCGAATGCCGCTGAGAGGTCAAGAAGAGCTAGGATGGATGCACTCCCTCCATCCCGCTCCCACCAGAGATCATCTGTAAGCGCGACCAATGCAGTTTCCACCCCATATCCCGGCCTGAAACCTGACTGGAAGGGGTCCAGATAATCCGTATCATCCAGGATCCTCTGGAGTTGCAACGCCACCGCTTTCTCAACCACCTTCCCTAAAAAGGGGAGGTGGGAGACAGGACGAAAATTGTCCAATATAGTAGGGTCCAGTGATGGTTTCTTGAGGAGGGGGTGCACCAAAGCCCCTTTAAAAGCAGCTGGGAACACCCCCTCCCCCAGAGATGCATTAACCATCACCTGGACCCAACCACATGTCACCTCCCGGGCTGCCTGTACCAGCCAGGAAGGGCATGGGTCCAGATGACATGTGGTGGCCCTTACAACCCGAAGGATCCTGTCCACTTCCTTAGGTCCAACAGGATCGAACTGTTCCCAGATAACCGGGCAAAGACGTTCCCTCGGCATCTCCCCAGACTGTGCTACACACTTAGAGTCCAACTTAGACCGAATCTGAGCGACTTTATCCTGCAGATGCTCAGAAAATTCTTCCGCACGGCCCTGTAGGTGGGTCACAGACTCCACCTTACCCAACAGAGATCTTGTTATCTTAAACAGGGCCGTCGGACGGCATTCTGCGGACGCAATAAGAGCGGAGAAATATTGACGTTTCGCCGCTCTTACCGCCACAAGGTAGGTCTTAACAGCGACTCTAGCTTGTGTTCGGTCAGATTCAGTCTTTGTCTTTCTCCAGCGGCGCTCTAGGCGTCTCTTAACATGACAGATATCTTTTCTAGGAAGAATTTCTACAATTAAAATGAACATACTTCCAAGAATTCTATTCCTATTCCAAACGATACCAATTATAATTACTGAAAAAACATTTCATAATTGGCAAAAAGACCTATCCAAATTTATCTGGCAAGGGAAAAAACCCAGAATCAAATATAAATTTTTACAGGACATTAAAGAAAATGGAGGTTTTGGACTCCCAAATTTAAAATTATACTATGAGTCATGTGTTCTTGTTTGGCTAAGAGATTGGTTAAAATTAGAAAATAGAAAGTTACTAAATTTAGAAGGTCATGATCTCAGATATGGATGGCATGGGTATCTTTGGTATAACAAAACAAAAGTGAATTTGGCATTTAGTCATCATCCAATTAGGAAATCCATTTTAAAAACTTGGGATAAATATAAAAATACGATACTACCAAATTTACCATTGTGGATCTCTCCACAAGAGGCATTTGCATTGAAAGATATTACGAGCAGGAGTAAATGGTTAAAATATAAGGACTTATTAATATTTGATGGCATAAATCACAAACTCAAAACAAGAGAAGATTTAGAAAAGGAAGGCCATACTTGTAATTGGTATACTTATTTACAAATAAAGGAACAATTTAAGATAGATTCCAAAAAATTTAAATTTAAAAGATATTCAGTAAATTGGGACAGTGTATTATGGAAAGAGGAGGAACATCTGATTGCAAAAATTTATAAAATTCTAATACAAAATAAAATGTCCAATTTACCTATAAGGAATTGTATAACTAAATGGGAACAAAATGTGGGTCATAGTATCCAAATTGAAAAATGGGAGAAAATATGGTTAAAAGACTTAAATTACACTCTTAATTACAACATGAAAGAATTTTTTTTCAATATGATGTATAGATGGTACCTCACCCCTAATACATTGTCAAAAATGAATTCTGCTATACCAAATAATTGTTGGAAATGTAAAAAAGAAGTCAGTACCTTTTTTCATTTATGGTGGACTTGCCGAAAATCAAAGAATTATTGGGACAAAATACATGAATCTATATGTAAAATTATACAAGAAGTTATTACCAAAGAGCCCGAATTTTATCTATTGGGAGTTACAAGATCAGACTTGCATAAGAAATACGGAAAATTATTATTTTATTTAACAACTGCTGCTAGAATTACCTTTGCCAAGCACTGGAAAGAAGATTACATACCTACGATCGAAGAATGGACTATTAAAGTGATGGACTTGATGCAGATGGCGAAATTAACAGATCAGCTAAACGATAAGAATATGGAAGAATTTGATATAATTTGGAGTCCTTTTCTCAAATTTGTTGAAAAGACCCAAAATATCCAATTGGGAAATTAATGTAAATAATGTAAATAAGATAAAGATTATATTGGTATATAACTATGCGATGGAAATGTTGGATGGGAAGTAGGAAGTCCTTTTTCTTTTTTTTCTCTCTTTTTTTTTTCCTTTTCTTTTCTGGGTGGATAGTTGAGCAGGTGAGAGGAAAGGTAGAGTAGATGGGGGAAGGAAGTGGAGATAAAGAAGGTTAGAGGTGGAAGAGGAGGTAATGAGAGAAAGATGGAGAAGTGAGAAGAGGAAATGGAAAATCAAATTAGAAAGGGAGGAGGATGGATAGTTTGCTAAACAGGAAGAGTTATAATTGTATTTACTTTGAAAGGGTTAGGTTAGGTTAGGTTATGTCAAGTTATGTTATGTTAAGTTTTGTTTTATCATGTTATATTAAGTTTTGTTTTATTATGTTATGTTATGTCTGGTATTGTCTTTTCTTCTAATGTTGAATAAAATTTGATATATATTAAAAAAAAGAAAGGTGGCACACCTCTTCCTCACCTTGCAGCTGGGCAAGGTCAAGGATGGAAAAACTACACCGATTTAAACAAGGTATCTTTAATGCTAGTCTGGAGTAAATACAACACGCAACTCCACAGCAGTAATATTCAGTCCCTCCAAAGAAGGTGGCTTCCAAAGATTTGGGAGGAGAGGGGAGGGCCCTTTATAAGCTCTATTTCAAAACTGTTTAGGGATTTATGGATCAGAAGAAGCAATTCTGAATTGTGCTAGAACCAAGGTAGTGTCAACACAGGTGAAGCACAATTCTTTGAGTGGAACGATACAGCAGTTTGACTCTGAACTGTTCTATTCTGAACCAATTACTATGTGAGTAGTTTCCACAAATAGCCCCACTGTTTAGGGGACACTAGTGATCCATTCTGGACTTTGCTGAAGTTTGGGTAAGTCCATCAAGATCCACCCTGGGGCAGAAGGAAGAATGCTTGTGCGCATGAGACAGGGTGGTAAATGCTACTTCGACCGCTAATAAGACGATCTAACAATGCTCCAAAACCTTAAGGAGCACTTAAGCCTATAAAGAAAATGCCTGGTGACCAGTTCCAGCAACCAGCCACACTACTTATCAAGAGCATTATCACCTTTTCTGGAAATGGTTTCTAAATCAGGGTCCAGACCAAATCCACACACTGATTCAGAACATCCACTACTACATTAGTGTCAAGTAAACAGCAGAAACAGACCTATCATTGATCTGCTGAACATCTTCATCCTAAGAAACCTTCACGCAGATGCTAAGAGATGAGATGGAGCCCTACAACATTTTTGGGTAAATGACACATATTTGTGTCACTTTTTTGAAACCAAACCTTCAGATCAGAAGAAAAGCACTGAGGCAGCTTTCTTCAACCTAACTGCAATCCTAACACATATGATGGGTGCCAAACTGAGAAAGACTGCCCCACACTCCCAGATTCAAGGGCACCACATCCTTCTGCATGATGCAGGCAATTACAAGCTTTGCACTGATTCCATTTCTCCTTTCAGGAGAGGGTCCCTACTTTCCCCACCAGACCACTCAAGGCAGTTGCAATTCTAAAATTAAAAACCAATCAAAATCAGCACAGAATTCCTGCATCATCAGTGGCACAGCACCAGATGTTCCCAGTTATCCACTCAAGCACCATGCCAAAGAAGGGCAGTTTGTAAACAGTGACAGCTGGAAAACCTGGTATGGTTCATGGAGATATTTTAAAAAAACATGATCTCACAACTGCCTCCTCTAAAGTAGTCAGAACATTTTCTTAGCAAGCAGTCATTATCTCCAACACTTAAATAGACATTATCAATCCAGATAAGGACAAGGAGAGAAAGGTACAGCCTGTAGATAGAATACTAATGTTACAGGAGCAGATTCTAGCTTTTTCCTCTTCGCTGCAGTCTGTGTTTAACTCTGTTAAAGCCTGTTAAGGAGGATCCTGCAATTCTTTGGCTCAGGTTTTGAAGCTGCAGGGGAGAGGAAGTCTCTACCACCCACACTAGCCCTGCTGTTGGAAGAGGTTGTGCTAGTTGAACTGGACACTGCATTCCACCCATGACCATCTTCAGTCTGCAATTGGAACTGATCCAAGAAAAAGTACAGTACATCTTAAAGCAAAGGTTCTCAATCTTTGCACCACCTTGACCTCTCCTAAAATGATAAATGAATTGTGCAACTCCCACTCTCTCCATCCCAAAAGCATAAAATTAATTGCATTCACTGGGGATGGGGTTGGACAAAAAATAAATGTGCCGTATTTAATGATGAGGATCCTGAATCGGAGTTTGAGAAATGGGCTTGAAGTCACTGTTACTTTTTAATGTGTTGCTCTCATACAGTATTTTTCATAACTAGCAAAAACACAGACTAAGTCTAGAATAGAGATTAGCAGATTTTTTTTTAACATGTTTCAAATTCCATAGAAAAGAAACAAAATCAATTTAGAAAATATTTATAAAGGGGTGTGTGTACTTTTTGGAAGAATAATTCAGTGCTTTCATCTCAGCATCTATTTTGCAGGAAAACATGGTAAGATTCCAGCCTCTGCCCACCCCCTCCAAAATCACATTACCTCCGATATAGTGGATTTGCAAACTTCTCTAGCCACTGATTCAAATTTTGGATCTGTAGTCAGGTTCAACTTGTAGTTCCACAACAGCTAGAGGGAAGACAAGAAACAAAAGATAAAACTTAACTTTTAAAAAATGCTGCTTTGGGATCTTGTTTAAAGCAATGGTTCAATTTGATCTAACACTTATCTAACAACATTTTTCCTGTGATATCAAGACTTCAATTCAGATGTAGATATATACAAACAAAAATCCCAGTCAACACATTTTCAGTACAGCACATTAATCTTTGCCTCATTATTAGAAAAATCCAGAAATCTGATCTTTAAGAATATAATTGTATGTAGATCAGAACTTTTTCTGAAGTTAAATGAAATTTACATTTCGTCCTCATGACAAAAGAATCCAAAAGCAAAGAAAGGGTAAGTTGTATCAAGACTTAGCTTTTGCATTAATGACCATACTGACAACTATTCCATCTTACCACCCTGTTCAAAGAGCACACCAATGTATGTATGTATGTATGTATGTATGTATGTATGTATGTATGTATGTATGTATGTATTATGTATGTGTATATATGTCTATACAGGTAGTTCTCACTTTTAATGACCACAATTGGGACTGGAATTTCAGTTGCTAAGTGAAGTGGTCATTAAGTGAATCTGACCCGATTTTACGACCATTTTTGCGATGGTTGTTAAGTGAATCTGCAGGCATTAAGCGAACCACATGGTCATTAAGCGAATCATGCAATTCCCCACTGATTTTGCTTGCCAGAAGCAGGCCGAAAAGGTCAGAAATGGTGATCACATGACCACGGGATGCTGCAACGGTCATAAATGTGAACCGGTTGCGAAGCGCCCAAATCGTGATCACATGACCGCAGTGACGCTCCAACGGTCAGAAGTGTGAGTTCTGGTCATAAGTCAGTTTTTTCAGCACCATTATAAGTCCGAACCATCACTAAATGAATGGTTGTTAAGTGAGGACTACCTGTGTATGTATGTATGTTCCCTTTCTTATTTGTTGGCATGCTTTCTTTAATAGGTGTTACTATTATAAGCCACTGAATAACTTGTTGCAGGCAAGTAAGTGACAATTAGCATGGAACTTTTAGGAGCACAACCAGGGATAAAATAGAGGCAAGAAGGTGGAATTGGACACATGAATCTACTAATTAAAACTCACAGCAAACTAACAACGCAGCCACATAGAGAATGGCTCTCCTTTCCCTTACACCAGGGGTGGGGAACCTTTTTTTCTGCCAAGGGCCATTTGGATATTTATAACTGGGGACTGGGGGGGGGGGGGGAGGGGAGTTTCTGGGATTTCTGCGGACCGGGGGCCGGAGTTTGTGGGCGGGAGCCAATCACAAACACTGGGGGCGGGGTTTGCAGGCGGGAGCCAATCGCGTGGAAGGGGAGGGGTTTGCGGGCAGGAGCCCCGCGGGCCTTATACGGCCCATGGGCCTGACGTTGCCCACCACTGCCTTACACCAAAAAGCTTGGTACCATGTGATGACCGCTGTTACTCAGTCCTCTTGAAAGAGAATTATGTCTGCCACAACGCAGCCTTCTCTTGCCCTTGCAAGGTGTGTGCGTGCCTGTTTTGCTTTAGTTCTCTATCCCAGGAAGCCGGGTGCACTGTAAGCGCAGTGCCAGCTGAGGTTCCAGTCACCCACCAACCTTATTTTCTTTCAAGTTCATTGAAACCACCCAGGGAATAATTAAGATGGCATGCAATTGGAACAATGCTGGAATTGCACTCTGCCGTCTGCGTATGCACCCTGAAAGCAAGCTGTTGTTTTTAAATGAACCTCTTCCCAGAAGCATCTAGCACAGAGCAGCAGAGACCAGAGGTGAGCAAGAGACTAGGACAGCAAAAGGAGACACGAGTAAGCAATGAGTTAATGGAAGAGAAATTGTTTTAGAGCACAATCTGAGTAAGAGCTAAACTCAGGGAAATTTATTTAGTTAGATTCTTCTTAGAAGCTTAAGAATAGCAATTGATTGCTTCTAAAAAACAGATTTCCTACTAAACCATAGGAGAGTGTGCATAGGAGAGTTTGTGCATAGGAGAGTTTTGCCTTTTCAAGAAAAATTTATTTTATTTTATTTATTTAATTTTTATCCCTTTATTATTTTTATAAATAACTCAAGGCGGCGAACATATCTAATACTCCTTCCTCCTCCTATTTTCCCCACAACAACAACCCTGTGAGGTGAGTTGGGCTGAGAGTGAGTGACTGGCCCAAGGTCACCCAGCTGGCTTTCATGCCTAAGGCGGGACTAGAACTCTCAGTCTCCTGGTTTGCCATTGGCTCCTTCCTAGGGCTGAGAGACAGCGACTGGCCCAAGGTCACCCAGCCGGCTTTCATGCCCCAGGCGGGACTAGAACTCTGTCTCCTGGTTTGCCATTGGCTCCTTCGTAGGGCTGGGAGAGAGGGACTGGCCCAAGGTCACCCAGCCGGCTTTCATGCCTGAGGCGGAACTAGAACTCACAGTCTCCTGGTTTCTAGCCCGTTGCCTTAACCACTAGACCAAACTGGCTTTCAAACTTGCCTTTCAAGCAAGCATTTACTGAAAAACAGAATTCTGACTGTCTACATAGGCAGCCACAGAGAAGTAAAGAAATGTGAGCCTTTTCCATTTGGATGAGTTAGTCCAGGATCCCATGAACTTCCCCTTTTGTCAAAGCAAATGTGCTCAGTGCTTTTTAAACAGCATGTGCCAAACCTTTTTTCAAAAAAGTACACTTACGTGGTTGCAGTCAGATGAGATCTCATTATCCGGCTAGGAAAAAAAAGGAAAAGAAAATGGCATTAATTCAGAGAAGGTCAGGATACTCTGCTTCCCTTCTCCACAAACAAGCAAATGCTATTGTTTCAAAGAAATGTGCATGATCAGACTAACCTTGCAAACTGCTCTGCAAAGGTGAGCAGCCTTTATCTTGTCTAATCAATCTCTACCACTGAGGGATTAGCCTCAACTCAAAGGCATCAACTAAGTTTCTTTTCAGAAGGTTCCACTTAGGTTGCTTTTCCACCAGTCTTATTTCATAAAGCAATATATCCTAGACAGGCTGGAGCTCTATCCAATAAAGGCCAGCAGGGTTTTGCTAATGAAGGTTCAATTGCTCTTAAGATTGTTTATAAAATAACATTTTTTTCCTGGCCATCAGTCACAATTACAATGATGAATTATCATTTCACGGTGAGGAGAAAATCTCACAATGACAGAGCATTACGCCATCCCCTTTTGACCTGACTTAAGCAAAGGCCTAGAAGTGATCTCAATTCCACAAGCATCTTAAGATGAATGGGACCTTTTCTCCCCAGATTTGACTGACAAGAAGGAACAACCTCAAGCAGATTCCATTGCACACATACCCAGCCAAAGTAACGCACAACAGGCTTTTCTTACTTGCCTTTGGTCTGTGGAACATATTCCTTGAATCTTTGGGGTACCACCACTTCACCACCCTTAAATAATTTTTATGAGGCCTATCAATTAACCATGTTTAAAATTTTAGAACTATGTTTGCTTACATTTGCCCCTTGATATCCTTCATTTTTCTTATATCCACAACATTTTCCCCTTAGGTTAACGAGGAACATTCTTGGGGCAAAGGACACTCTAAAAACGCTATAAACGTAATGCTGGATTACAACCTCCATCAACTGCCTAACAACATGGGCCATGGGACAAGGACCACAACTGAAGTTGTAGTTGAAACCTCTGGAGGGGATCATGCATACTGATGAAGCAAAGAGTTCCATACACACCCAAATTACTAGCTCAGGAATCCACTCGGTTTCCCCGACTTCCAGACCACCTCCCTTTCACACTGCGTACACTGGGACGTTTCCTGGTGCACCTGTTACGACCCAACAGCCTCATGTTCTAAGAAGACTACAGATGCACAACCAACAAGGCTTCTCTTCTCAGCTACTTCTTAGCCTGCACTGATCTAGTTGCTCTTTGGACTTCTCTTTACAGGAGGCTTCCCACCAAGATGGGCCCTGCACAAGCAGTCCAATATCTGTCATGTCCAATCAGCATGGTCAACAATTTGGAATTGTGGGAGCTAAATCCAAAGCCTCTAAAGCAGAGCTTTCCAAACTTTTCATGTTGGTGACACACTTTTTAGACATGCATCATTTCGCGACACACTCTTACAGCAGGGCACAAGGCAGACACTAGGACCTGCGCAGAATCACAGCAGGTTTCACAGCAGGTTTGGAGGCAGCCAGGCACAAGGCAGGCACTGGGACCTGCGCGGAATCCTGGCAGGGCTCGGAGGCAGCAGCAGCCGCCGCAACACACCCAGACACTGCAGCCGACACACTAACGTGTCCCGACACACAGTTTGGAAAGCTCTGCTCTAAAGGAATCCAGTTTAAGGATGTACAGGTTTTGGAGCAACGATTCTGAATGTTTCAGGCTTCCTACAAGGCAGACATTTGCTACTATTTTATCCAAAGAGTTTCTTGGAAGGAAGTGAGTAGGAGATGGAGAAAACACTCCATTTCATATGAAGTTCATAAGATATTTTAAAGAAAACACAAGGTGATTGTTTTTAGTTTTATGCTCCAATGAGCACTGCTGTGATCAGCCTATCTTCCTTATCTTAACCAGGATACAAGCTCTACTTACATACTACATCAACAGAAATTAATTAAATCAAAAGTGTGCAACTTCTTCTGGCCAAAGAGCCTTTGGATGACTAAGGTCTAGGAGCCACAATCCATGAAATAAGGCTAGGACAAAAACTAGTTAAATCTGAGTCTTCTCCAGGCATGTATTTAATAATTTCACCTTTCATTTACATTAAACATTTTGATTTGTTAACGATTTCTGTAGGTTTTAGAATCTACATAGTGCTCTACTGCTCTGGGACACCGGCTACAGTTCTAGAGGAAAGATAGATGCAAGATTATATTTCATTTTAGTTTTCTGAAGTCAACACGAGGGAGGAAAGTAAGACATGCTTTATATAGTCTTTCAATAAGATCCTCATCCCAGCAAACAGGATGTGATATTTATAACAGCAAAGAAGTTCGCTTGTGCATAAACAATCTTCCACAGGCTTATTTAGCACAGCTTGTGAGCAAAAGGAAGTACCGTTCTAAATTCTGACAGACCTACTGAGAGACATCGCTTTCTTCCAGTGCAAGGCAAGCCCCTCCTTCCCACTCTTGTGAATATGAGTGTTCAACCCTGCGCCTTCTTCAAAGACTGGCAAGCTATGATTTTAGTATCAACAGAATGCTATTTATGCAACCATTTTAAAGCTCACCCATCAAAAGCTTACAATAAAGGTAACAGTGGATCAGTTACCCATATTTAGCTCTAAGTTCTTGCCCAGAAGACTAAGTGCAGGTCATGGAGGAATATATTCAGAATGTATAGCCACTCACAGCAGCAGTCAGAAGCTTCAGCAACCAAGCGCCTAGAAATTAACTCAGCTGTCCATAATTAGTCAGAAAACCGGCTCTTGCTAGGTTCCTGTGCTGCCTTGCTAAATGCCCACTAAATTTCCATTTCAGAAAGAACATGACAACCAAGTTTTTTTATAGCCACCAGGTGTGCCATTCAATCTGGATCGTGCAGAAGATTATGAAATCTTCCTTTTGGACATCACCTTAATATTGACTTACAAACTGCTTTAACCCTAAATTAGCCTGTATCACCGACGCACGTTTTGAACTGTAGAGCAAACTGTGCTTCCAACTGTAATCTAGGAAAAGGATGTCCTAGGTAGCTGCAGCAGCCTTGGACTGCATAAAAATTGGCCTCTATTCATAGGAACACACTCTGAAGGATGTCTCTCTGGATCCCAGCAAGGACGCAGCCAATCTGCTTCCTGAAATAGCCACTACTTCCAAAGTATCCAAGGCTAGTAATTTAGGTCACTTTATAGTAGGCTGTAATAATAGGCTTCAGTGCTTTCTAAAATGGTTAAAGATGGTGGTATCTCTTTCCAGATACCTAGAAAAGCAAGACTTGCTGAAACTATGCAAGCTAAACAGTGCTTCATGTCTTAACAGAAAAAGAAGTTGACATCCCAGAGAGAATGAAGTATTTAATTTATTTTACAATATTTATAGCCCACTCCACAGGCTCTGGGCAGGGTGAAACACTGTCCAAAAATGGATTAAAAGCAAGTATAAATTATAGTCACTTATTAAATAATCCTCGATTATATCAAAGGTGCCATTCATCTAATCTAAGGACCAATAGCTTCCTTTGGTCTATTTTTGAAATAACTCTAGAGCAGTGGTTCTCAACCTCAGCAACTTTAACATGTGTGGCCTTCAAGTCCCACAATTCCCCAACATGTTGGCTGGGGAATTGTGGGAGTTGAAGGCCACATACCTTAAAAGTTGCTGAGGCCGGGAAACACGGGTCTAGAGTATGGGCCATCCTTACCTCTGGATAAAAGTGTGTTCCATAAAAAGGGGGCCACCGAGAAGGCCTGTCACCTAGTCTATGCCTCATGCACCTCACAAGAGGGGTACACAACAGCCCCTCTCTAGGTGACTGGACTGGATAGGCAGATTCAGTTTTGGCAAGGCACTGCCTGATATATCCCAGTGCTGCACCATACAAGCGTTCACCCTTTTTGATTGAAGGGCTAATGGCACCATATGAGATAGGTAAACATGGAGGACAGAGCAGTTGAAATTAAGGGGATTTTAAATCCCGAAGAGACATTTAAACAGTTGATATTAAATCAAAGCCCTCATCTTTCTTATATCCACTCACAGATCAGACATCCAGGAAAACCTTCCAAAGGGTATTAGTATTTTTGCCCACTATTAAACTAGACCAGCTGAAAAAGTGGCCTGTTATCCAGAATTGCATGCCTCCATTCACTTAAATCAGGTGTACTGCTGAAAAACCTTCCATTACAACTTTAGCCCAGCACTATCCATTTCAGCTGCTTGTAGTTAGGAAAGGAAAGCAGATATAGTTATTCTCCGTCCAGACCTAACCCTAACCCTAACCATCCGTGGAAAAGGCTAAGCAGGGTCAGATCTGGTTGGCACTTAAGTGGGAAAGCCCAGATAATCCGGAAGGAAGGAAGGAAGGAAGGAAGGAAGGAAGGAAGGAAGGAAGGAAGGACATTTGACTGGAAAATTGAAAAACATTCTAGAAAAAGGCAATGGTCAGTGCCTTCTTTATTGACACATAAGTCAAATTCACCTTGAAGATTACTTTACCTTCCAATATTAAGGAAAAGCTGTTGCTTCCTTTCAGGGTCCTCCAGAAAGTATGCTCCTAAAACTTTTGCAAACTATCAAGTTTACTTTAAAAAAAAAAAGTATGATAAATTCTCAGAAAAAAGCATGATCAACTGATGTAGCAAAAGAACAAAAGTCTTGCAGGATCTAAAAAACAACATATTGTGTCAAGAAGCGCTAAGGACATGAGCCTATCCGCATGAAGGATTATTCTGAGTAGTTCTCAAATATTTATGTTACCATAATCCCATTAGTTTTTAAGATGTTACCAGAAAATATTTAGTTAAATCAGTTAAAAAGCCAACCTAAATAAAATACGCTCCTTCCCCCTCCAAATGGAATGCAGCCTTAGAAAAGAGGCAGTTTCAAGCTATTCATGAGTAACTTCAATCTGCCTTTTACCACGGGGAATAATTGAAATTACCTTAAAATTCAATTCCAAGGGCACAAGAGAGATGAATAAAAACTGATGGTTTTTTTTAAGTATATCAATAACTCCCATTTTAATGATTTGGATCAGATTTTACCATTTTCTTAAAGCACTGTGCAGAAAATGAACCTAGCACCAGAATGTAATAAATGGTAACTATAACGTCTACATGCATTCTATGAATATGCTTGTTAGCAGAGCTGATTTATCCTTTTCTGCAGGTGGATGTACAAGCACAGCACGGAGAGTCTAGCCTTTCCCTCTCTCTCTAAAAACAAAACACCAATTCTCAGTGAATACAGGATTTGAGGACAGAGTAGATCCAAGCAACATGACATTTACTGTATATAAATGGAAAGGAAATATGGGGACAAAATCAAGAATAACTTCTTCCTGCAGCCTTGGAGAAACTTCTACTGAATGTCCATCATTAATTATAGAATGGAAAACTTTCACAGCAGCAGACTGTAAGAGATCCCCGCGAAGTTCCTGTCACTTAAGCACTTGAATTTGGAGACTACTGAAGTGATAATCTGGCTTCTAACAGCAGTAGCCTCTTCTGCAGATGCAAAGGGAATTTTTTCTCTTCCTTTGGGCTAATTAATTCTAAATTGGGAAATAACTCAGGAACTGAAAAGCAAAAAAAATTATTTTGCAGACTAGGAACAGCAAAATTGCGCTCCCACGCCAAACACCAAATACTTTATGTATGTTTCGCTTGCTGATTATACTGGAATTGCCTCATCAATTTTTATTGTTTTGGAAAACTGTACAGCCGTGGTTAAGAAGAGAAATGCTCGTGAGTGGTTTAAGTAATGTTTTGGTTATTTGTGGAGGAAAGACTCGTCAAAATAAATAAGCTTATTGCTACACATAAAAGCCTCTTTAGTGATGACAGTAGTAGCTTCCCTACCACTAGAAAAGCCGGTTTGCCTCCTAACGATATGCCAAGCATGTATCTGCTTTGGTACCAAATAAAATTATTCAACTCTACTATCACCTCAAAACATCTGAACTAACAACTGCTGCATAATGTGCACACCCACCTTCTAAAACTGAAGTCTACATCTATCATGGAGAAATAATTAACATGCACTAAGGCAGTGTTTCTCAACCTTGGCCACTTTAAGATGGGTGGACCAACTCCCAGAATTCCCCAAGAATTCTGGGAGTTGAAGTCCACCCATCCTAAAGTGGCCAAGGTTGAGAAACACTGCACTAAGGTTATATCAGGCAAGAACACTTTCTTTTACTAAATGGATGATTAAATAGAATCCTCCTGACAGTGACTTAAATCATTAACATTGAGTTCTCCTGAGCAGTGCTTTAAACCATGATTTAAATCAATTTTGTTTAAATTAAATCTTCCTCCCACGTAAGATAACGCCAAACACCAGCACAGCCATGTTCTTCTGAAAAGCTGGAATTGAATGGGATTTCTCTCTTTCTCACAAGACACCTCACATGGGCAGCACAGGCTCATCAGGGGGGCCACCTCGAAATACTTTTCCCGCAGACAGGCTTTGCAAAGGCTTATCTTGGCCTTTGATCTGAAAGGCCCAACCCACCCATATTCCCAGAGAACGTGCCCACCTCAAAGAAATACCCTGGAATGGGGGAGGCCTGAGTGCCACATACTGTAGTCAGACAGGGATGGTTGCAGCTTGCTTTGCCAAATTAAGAGCTCTGTTCCTACTGCAGGTTTCTCTAGGACTGCAGTGAAGGATGGCCCACTCCGGCTTCACCCACCGCTGAGACAGAACATGAAGAGAAGACCAACCCAGTCGGGATGCATATACAGTTGCAATCGAAATTATTCAACCCCCATTGCAAATCAGGTTTATTGTCAAAATTTACAGACTTTCAACTGTTTGCAATGAACACATCAAACAAAAGCAATTGAAATAGCTCAACACAACGAATGCTTCAAGTGGTGTCCCCAAATTCAACTGGAAATGCAACATATAATGACTTCTCCAGTCTCAAAATTATTCAACCCCCTGAATAGAATCCGTCACAACAGCACACATACTGTATAGTATGCAAAACAGGTATTGTCTCAAGCACACCTGATGCAACTAATCAAGGGCTTCATTAGTTGCACCAGGTGTGCTTGAGCTGGAACACATGAAACGCCTGAACTGGCTAGGGGTTTGTTGAGTGTCACGTTTGACTGCATGTTAGAAATATGGCTACGTCAAAAGAATGGTCCAAAAAGGTAAGAGAAGAGATCATCGCTCTTCACAAACAAGGAACAGGATACAAAAAGATAGCGAAGGCACTGAATGTACCTAGAGACACCGTTGGAAGCATAGTTCGCAAGTTCAAAGTTAAAGGAACCGTGGTTACACTACCTGGACGGGGCAGAAAAAGGAAGCCGTCAATGGCTGCAACCAGATTTCTGAGAAGGCAGGTTGAGAGAAACCCTCGAGTGACTGCAAAAGACCTGCAGCAAGACTTGGTGGCAACAAGCACTGAGGTTTCAGTGAGCACAGTAAGGCGCGTACTAAACACAGAAGTTGTCCATGCCACAAC
Source organism: Charina bottae (assembly GCA_023362775.1). Lineage (NCBI taxonomy): Eukaryota > Metazoa > Chordata > Lepidosauria > Squamata > Charinaidae > Charina > Charina bottae. Next base: position 2,351,649 of record JALMGJ010000015.1, read on the forward strand.
TCCAAGACATACACCACTACTGACCCACAAGAAAAGTCGGCTCCAATATGCTCACAATCATATAAATAAGCCACAGAAGTTTTGGGATTCTGTTCTGTGGAGCGATGAAACAAAACTGGAACTTTTTGGCTGGATGGATCAGCAGTATGTCTGGAGGAAGAAGAATGAAGCATATGCTGAAAAGAACACTCTGCCTACAGTTAAGCATGGTGGTGGCTCGGTGATGCTCTGGGGCTGCTTTGCATCCTCTGGCACTGGAAACCTGCAGTGTGTGGAAGGCAAGATGGATTTATTGAAGTATCAGGAAATCCTAGGAGAAAACGTCATGCCATCTGTAAGGAAGCTGAAGCTTGGGCATCACTGGACCTTCCAGCACGACAATGATCCCAAGCAAAGCCATCGTACTACCAACCCTTCTGTACGCCTGTGAAACATGGACCCTCTACAAACGCCACCTCCAACTTCTTGAAAGATTCCATCAACGCTGCCTCCGAAAAATTCTGCAAATTACTTGGGAAGATAGGCGGACTAATGTTAGTGTATTAGAAGAAGCGAAAACCACCAGCATTGAAACAATGATCATCCAACATCAACTTCGCTGGACCGGTCATGTTGTTCGAATGCCTGACCATCGTTTTCCAAAGCAGCTACTTTACTCCCAACTTAAGAATGGAAAACGGAATATTGGTGGACAGCAAAAGAGATTCAAAGACACTCTCAAAGCTAATTTTAAAAAATGTAATATCAGCATTGAGAACTGGGAAGCCCTAACTCATGAGCGTTTCAATTGGAGGTCAGCCTTTATTAATGGCGCTATGGACTTTGAAGAAGCACGAGTACAGGGCGAAAGGGAGAAAAGAGCTAAAAGGAAGGCACGTCAGGCAAACCCTCATCATGACCGTCTCCCACCCAGAAACCTATGCCCTCATTGTGGGAGGTTGTGCGGATCCAGAATTGGCCTTTACAGCCACTTACGGATCCACTGTTAAAATTTTACCCTTGGAAGACAATCTTACTCGGCTACGAGTGATCGCCAATGAATGAATGACCTCAAATTCCACTAAGGCTTGGATGCAGAAGTAGTCCTGGAAGATTCTACAGTGGCCATCACAGTCACCTGACTTGAACCCCATAGAAAATCTCTGGTGGGATTTGAAGAAGGCAGTTGCAGCACGCAAACCCAAGAATATTACTGAACTGGAGGCCATTGCTCATGAGGAATGGGCTAGGATTCCTCAGGAACGCCGCCAGAAGCCGGTGTCTGGCTATGCATCTCGTTTGCAGCAGGTCATAACAGCAAAAGGGTGCTCTACTAAGTACTGAAGATGCATGCCATGAAGGGGTTGAATAATTTTGAGACTGGAGAAGTCATTATAAGTTGCATTTCCAGTTGAATTTGGGGGAACCACTTGAAGCATTCATTGTGTTGAGCTATTTCAATTGCTTTTTTTTATTTGTTCATTGCAAACAGTTAAGTCTGTAGATTTTGACAATAAACCTGATTTGCAATGGGGGTTGAATAATTTCGATTGCAACTGTAAATGTCAGCACCTCACTCACCCCCTTCTTCTGGGCTTGGAAAAAAATTTCTTTTCTTTTCTTTTCTTTTCTTTTCTTTTCTTTTCTTTTCTTTTCTTGTTTTTCTTCCAGTTCCCTTGCTTCCAAGTGTTGCCTTTGAGACCAGGAGCTCTCTTGTTTTAATCAACTTGAACTGCTCTTGGAAAAAATACTTCCCTGACTATCAAGATGAAAATGCACTAAGCTAATAACTCTTGCAGCACCTTGTTCTGTAAGCTATGATGGGTATTTAAGTATTAAAGGAAATAAATATCAATACCTTGGGCAGGTAAACTGAAGAGTTTACTGACATAGGAAGGCTAATTTCTGACTTGCATTACCTGTGTCACTTCTGTTTGTTTGTTTGTTTGTTTGTTTGTTTTAATACAGAAGCTATTTTTTCTGGAAGTTTTGAAGGAAATGAAAAATCACATTTTGAGGGGGTTATGGAGAACCGAAATGCATGGGTTTCAATTTTTAAAAACCCTCACTTTGCTACTTTATGAAATAATAACTAGGCTTGCTTAAAATTGAAAAGGTTAGCTTAATTCAGCAAAACTTATAAATCTACTGACATAATTTATAAGATGATGAATAAGATAAGGAAAGGAACACTTCATTTTTGCCTTTTAGAAGAAGTGGGCAGACAAAGTGTTATCAAGGAAAAGAAAAGAAACCGTGAACACTGCAAGTTGTTTATATATATATATATATATATATATATATATATATATATATATTTATTTATTTATTTATTTATTTATTTATTTATTTTTGTTCTCCACCCTGTCAAACAGACAGGAAGTAAGCTGACAAAGGAAGGGGAAGCAAGCTCAGAATACAAAGGTCAAGACATGAAGCATTAGCTGGATTTGAAACACTATCACTTTCAGCAGTTTCTTTTGTTCCTTATTTCAAGAAACATTTCATCGTTTTCACGGACTTCTAAAAACTGGTTTCCTATGCTGAGAGAAGTATAGAAATACTCATTTATGTCTAAACCATTTCATGTAAAAGGAAATATTACAAGCCAATTCATTTTTTTTCAGAACTACCCCCCCCAAAAAAAGACCAAAGGGGAAAAAAATAATAGAATGCCAATGTTAGAATGCCATCACTGAGGCCATCACATCCAACCCTTTGTTCAGCGCAGGAACCACATCCCAGCATCCCCCCCAGATGGCTGTCCGGCCTCGGCCTGAACATGTCCAGCAAAGGGCAGTCAACCACTTCTCTGGCTAAGTGGCACCTTCACACACACACACACACACACACACACACACACCCAATATGTTTCTGTTTGGAGTTTTTCACCCCAGCCCAGTTTCTGCTCTGGTACTCTGCAAGCGGGCTCTGGGCAACTAGTTAATGGCCAAATAATGGAACACGGTCCTCTCTCCTGTAGATGATTTCAGTTCTGTCCCACCATCAGTTGCATTTCCCCCCCCCTTTATATTGTTTTATTGTATTGTTATAAAACAGAAGTAATACATTATATTATTTGGGTAGGGAGGTATTTATGTAGTGTTGACTGGAGATGATTAACACTCTAATGGTTAGATAATTTAAACCCTTTAAAGATAAAGAAAAAAAGAAGTTCATGCTAATATTAACTATGATTTCTAAAATGCTAATGTTGATAAGCATAAGATTGTTTAAATTTTACATCTAAAGCTGAAGCCATCAGTTGCAATTTAACTCAACTGCATAACTAAGTCTATATTGATCACCTTTGTGTTAATCATTTGTCCGCAGGAAGTAAGAACAGCCAACTTTCTTCTCGTATATTAAAAAATATCTTTCTGCATGGTTGCCTGGGGACAATGACTGTTTCTTCCTGTGGGCCTGAATACCTGTTTGCAAGCACAATTTTCCCACCAAACAGGCCCCAACCTTTCTTAAGCATTTACATCCTAGCCACCTTCACACAAATGGAGAGAGCCCACAGCAAGACTCCTCTGGGAAAATATCCGGAAATTCAGGTTACACAAAGCCAGATTACCAGAAGCCTCTCATCGTACTGTTGCAGCAACTACACTGTCCTCTTATTTCTTTCAGGACTACAGTTAGGACTGCAGATGATATTTGAACGACTGCTTTCTCCCATGTGGGACTGAGAATCCACGAGAGCCGCCCCGTCTATTCCAAGCTGTTTAGCTGGAACAAGGGAACAACAGTTTTCAGCAGTTCTTCCCAGGTTTGGGGGCACCTTCTGCGAGAATTTCATACTTGCATAAATCACAACAACTTTAGACAGGTCTATGAAGGTTCTCAGTCATCCAGGTGGAACAGTCTGTGGCTTGAATCATGTCAACTGGATTTCTATTTTCTTAGTGGAAACGTTTCACTCCTTATCCAAGGAGCTTCTTCAGTCTGAGTAAAGTTAGTAAGGGAATCCTTAAATATGTTTCTAGGCTGGCTGTGTGACCTTGCACCTGGGGCTAGGTCATGGTATTTTTGAGATGTTTGTTTCTAAGTCCCTTTATCATCTAAAGGAGGATCGTTAAGATTACCCTGCTGCTGTTGAGCTTGTGAAATGGTCTTAATCTTCCTAGGCACAGAAGACAAAGCAGGAAGGAAGATAGGGGAAAGGTTATGCCTGAGGCCCCCACCTCTATTCAAGGAAGGATTTTCCAAGTTGGCATGAATGGATTCCTTGACCCCTCTCTCAAACCACCTATCTTCTCTGTCTAAAATGTGAACATTAATGTCCTCAAATGAGTGTCCTTTTTCCTTTAGATGAAGATAAACTGCTGACTCTGGTCCTGTGGTGTTACTTCTCCTGTGTTGGGCCATCCTCCTGTACAAAGGTTGTTTGGTTTCTCCAATGTAGAGTTCAGAGCACTCCTCACTGCACTGGATTGCATACACTACATTGCTTTCCTTGTGTTTTGGAGTTTGATCTTTGGGGTGTACAAGCCTCTGTCTCAGTGTGTTGGTGGGTTTGAAATATACAGGTATGTGGTGTTTGCCAAATATCCGTTTGATCTTTTCAGACACGCCAGCCATGTAAGGAATGACCAGGTTCTTCCGTTTACTCTGAGTCTCAGCCCTATCTGTTGCTGTTTTAGGTCTGGTAGACTTAGATTTGGTGAAGGCCCAATTTGGATATCCACAGGCCTGCAGAGCTGTTCTCAGATGCTGCTTTTCATTCTTTTTGGAATCCATGGAGGTGGGGATGGTTTCTGCTCTGTGTGACAATGTCCTGATGACTCCTAGTTTGTGCTGCAGTGGATGGTGGGAGTCAAACATCAGGTATTGATCTGTGTGTGTGGGTTTCCTGTAGATCCCTATTTCTAGCTTGCCACCGGTCCCAATGAGGACTTCACAGTCTAGGAATGCCAGTCTGTTGTCCTTGGTGTCTTCTCTGGTGAAGCTAATGTTGGCATCTATAGTGTTTATATGGTCCGTGAAGGCCTGTACTTCCTGGGCCTTGATTTTGACCCAGGTGTCATCCACATACCTAAACCAGTGGGTGGGCACCGTTCCCTGGAATGTGTTGAGTGCTTTCTTCTCCACTTCTTCCATGTATAAATTGGCCACAATGGGTGACACAGGAGAACCCATGGCACAGCCGTGTTTTTGTCTGTAAAAGTCACCTCTGTATGTGAAATAAGTGGTGTTAAGACACAGGTCCAGAAGATGGCAGATCTGGTTTGGGTTGAGATGGCTTCTCCTTTCCAGGGTGCTGTCCTCTTCTAGTCTCTTCCTGACAGCGGATAGAGCATGAGTGGTGGGGATGCTGGTGAAAAGGGAGGACACATCAAAGGAGACCATAGTTTCATCTGTATTACAATACAGATGGAAAGGAGAAGCCATCTCAACCCAAACCAGATCTGCCATCTTCTGGACCTGTGTCTTAACACCACTTATTTCACATACAGAGGTGACTTTTACAGACAAAAACACGGCTGTGCCATGGGTTCTCCTGTGTCACCCATTGTGGCCAATTTATACATGGAAGAAGTGGAGAAGAAAGCACTCAACACATTCCAGGGAACGGTGCCCACCCACTGGTTTAGGTATGTGGATGACACCTGGGTCAAAATCAAGGCCCAGGAAGTACAGGCCTTCACGGACCATATAAACACTATAGATGCCAACATTAGCTTCACCAGAGAAGACACCAAGGACAACAGACTGGCATTCCTAGACTGTGAAGTCCTCATTGGGACCGGTGGCAAGCTAGAAATAGGGATCTACAGGAAACCCACACACACAGATCAATACCTGATGTTTGACTCCCACCATCCACTGCAGCACAAACTAGGAGTCATCAGGACATTGTCACACAGAGCAGAAACCATCCCCACCTCCATGGATTCCAAAAAGAATGAAAAGCAGCATCTGAGAACAGCTCTGCAGGCCTGTGGATATCCAAATTGGGCCTTCACCAAATCTAAGTCTACCAGACCTAAAACAGCAACAGATAGGGCTGAGACTCAGAGTAAACGGAAGAACCTGGTCATTCCTTACATGGCTGGCGTGTCTGAAAAGATCAAACGGATATTTGGCAAACACCACATACCTGTATATTTCAAACCCACCAACACACTGAGACAGAGGCTTGTACACCCCAAAGATCAAACTCCAAAACACAAGGAAAGCAATGTAGTGTATGCAATCCAGTGCAGTGAGGAGTGCTCTGAACTCTACATTGGAGAAACCAAACAACCTTTGTACAGGAGGATGGCCCAACACAGGAGAAGTAACACCACAGGACCAGAGTCAGCAGTTTATCTTCATCTAAAGGAAAAAGGACACTCATTTGAGGACATTAATGTTCACATTTTAGACAGAGAAGATAGGTGGTTTGAGAGAGGGGTCAAGGAATCCATTCATGCCAACTTGGAAAATCCTTCCTTGAATAGAGGTGGGGGCCTCAGGCATAACCTTTCCCCTATCTTCCTTCCTGCTTTGTCTTCTGTGCCTAGGAAGATTAAGACCATTTCACAAGCTCAACAGCAGCAGGGTAATCTTAACGATCCTCCTTTAGATGATAAAGGGACTTAGAAACAAACATCTCAAAAATACCATGGCCTAGCCCCAGGTGCAAGGTCACACAGCCAGCCTAGAAACATATTTAAGGATTCCCTTACTAACTTTACTCAGACTGAAGAAGCTCCTTGGATAAGGAGTGAAACGTTTCCACTAAGAAAATAGAAATCCAGTTGACATGATTCAAGCCACAAACTTTAGACAGGCTTTTGTTTTTAAAGACTGTACCTTGCTGCCTTTTTGAAAAATGTAATCATACCGATTTTCATAAAAATACAGATAAAGTGAGGTTTGGAGATTAGTCCCCCCCCCCTTCTACTTTACTTTTGGATTATTGTGATCCACTCAATTCCACTTTGAAACTGAGTGGCATGTAAATTGCATAAATAAATAAACAGAAAAATCAAACTTAATACAATTCAAACACATCAACGCAAACTATACATTAAGGGGGGAAAAACTTTATAGAGTAACTTCAAACATATATTCTAAAAAAAAATTGAAAAATTAGTAGTCAGAAAAAAGAAAAGAAGATGGTCCAGTCTGTAGATTAGTAGGAAGGCAGACTTTCAGTTCGATTATAACTTCAATGGCTTTGAGGTTCTCCCTTCCCTTCTCTGTTGCTCGGTGGTTTGGCTTGACTGTTGCCAGCTGAAACAGCTTATTCTTCCTTGCAGAGCTGTTTCCTGCTGCCATTTGTGGTGTGGCTTGCAAAAGTTCCATGGCCATGATGGCTTTTTAATCTTTTGCCCAGTGATGATTCTTAGTAGTCCCGGGAAATGGAACTTGCTTTACAGAAGCCTGTGATGACAAGCCAAAATATTGTGACTCCAGTCAATGTGAATAAAGATGAATTTAAATTGCAACCGTAAGCCCGTCTGGCTAGTTGCTGCTGCTGCTGCACCATGACACCACAGGACTCTGTGCATAATTAAGCCATAAGGCAGACCTTTCCAAACTTTTCATGTTGGTGACACACGTTTTAGACATGCATCATTTCGCGACACACTCTTACAGCAGGGCATCATTTCGCGACACACTCTTACAGCAGGGCACAAGGCAGGCACTAGGACCTGTGTGGAATCACAGCAGGTTTGGAGGCAGCAAGGCACAAGGCAGGCACTAGGACCTGCGTGGAAGACAGGAGGCAGCAGCAGCCGCGACACACCCAGACACTGCAGCCGACACACTAACGTGTCCCGACACACAGTTTGGAAAACTCTGCCATAAGGAATGCTTGTAAGCAGCCAATGCCAAGCCCAAAAGCACAAAATGATGAGAAGAATTGGGGGGGGTGGGGCACAAGCCTGACAGTTGTACTTTCAGACAGCCCGGCCTGAATATCAGACTTTGGGGGCCATTTAAAGCTTGTAAAAGAAGCAATGGTGGCGAATTTCAGACTGGTTACAATTTTGGAAACTTCTGACACAAAAACATCCAATCCAAGCACACTGATACATTTAAAAATATGAACTGAGCCACACTTTAGCTCAAATGCATGAAAAATATCACACCCCGACTTGAAACATAAAACACTGCCTAAAGCAGACCCATCTTTAGTTATGCTCAGTGTAATAGCTTGTGTGGCCCAAACTGACTTTTATCAAAGGAAATGGTGTGTTTTTAATGTAAGTCTGACAGGAACCAGAAGATTTGAGGTTAGAATTTCCTAATCTTTAGCCAATACTGAAGACCATCTGGTTCTGAGTCCTTTACAAGGCCTGTAGACTTAATCAGCAGGATATAAAACTAATTCAAAATCATTATAACCTGTATTTTCTTTTACAATCCAAGGCAATAATGCAAGAATAATAAATACAACAAAAAAGCAATATAAAGAATAACACTTCCTCCCAAAATAACAAGTACAATGAATAATACAATTATGTTAGAGATGCCCAGGAGCAATACAATATAATAAGGCTTGCAGGTAAGTCCAATGAGCTGGCCAGATCAATAATCTCACAGGATAAAGCAGTTTTCTATGCTTTCAGCATCCTCGGAGCCCAAGGGCATCAACAGCTCATCCATGATATCAAGAATAAGTACATGCATGATTTTCAGATACACTCCTATGCAATTCAGCCTTCAGTCCTTCTACAAACAGCCACAATTGCTGATCTGTACTAAATACTGTCCACTTCATTTGCAATCAAAATTGAGGTATTTGCTGAAAGATCACAATCCAAGAGTAATAACAAGGGCCAGCACCCAATGGATTTGAGTGAAGCATGCACAGAAAACAGAAAAAGAAAAATCCTTATTTGAAAGATAGTTCGTCTTGAGCCCTAGCTTTTCACTACATTTAAATTCTTCCTTCTTGTGAATGGACAAACCAGGCACCAATCTGCATCCCTCTCCTCGGGACCCCAGCATTCAAAAACTGCATTTGCCTATCGGTGCCATCTTGTGCTTAGTCAATAGGGCAAGTTTTTCTCCCTTTGTCTGCAGCAGATGCTCACTCCACCCCCAGTAGCTCTTAGTGCACATTTATCTGTCCCCAAATACACAGGCGTAGGTTGTCACGAAAAATCGGCTATCAGATTCACCAGGACAATGTTATACAGATCACTGATTTGGTTCAGATGCAAAAATAGTCCTGGAGCGGCTTAGAAACGTGGAGAGAATCCAAACTGGTGTCCAGCTGTCACCGCTCTCACACTTCCTACTGAATATTCATTTTTAATGGGAAATTCAATTGTCACAATGTGGGTTAACCAAAGACAGATCAATCAATGATAAACTATAGTTACGATGGAGAGACGCTAAGGCAAAAGGGTGGTTTCACTCTGTTCGTTTTATTCTTACAACGTGGCAGAATAAACGCTTACAATAGCATAAATGAAATAAATGCATTGTTTTGGTCCTTGACCAAAATCACAATGAGAAGTACTCTCAATGCACAACTCCTTAAGACCGAAAGCACCCACATAGCATAGTGTGTGTCCAAAACCATTTCTGGGTGGTTCTAGGAGAAAAGCAATATATTTTGTTCCGGTTCATAAAGGTTTTGACAAGGGTTTAATCTGGGGGTGAGAGAGTAAAGCTCTGGGTCAAACAGCAAGTGCAGATCGGCAAACGACCACCATCAGGGAAGATCTATGCCTCGGCTATTATTCCTCTCCACCCAGCAACACACAAGACCCACAAGTTGAAGCTAAGCCTCTCCTGGACCGAAGTCCACCTCTGATGACACAGAAATGCACAGCAGCCGAGAGAGAGTTCCGTGTTTCTGAGCTAACTCAGACGGCAGGTGATGTTCCCTTCTGCGCAGAAAGGGGAACTCCACAAAATATGAGACAAAGAATTGCAGCAAGCAAAACAAAAAAGTTTTTGTATGACTGCTCATTGACAAGCACAAAGAGATTATAGTAAACGTCTGGTACCTTAGTCCAATGCTTCCTGACGGCACCATTTTAGGGATGGCTGGAGTAATGAGATTAAAGGAAATGGAAAAAGGCCTTGGAGAAGCAATTTTCGTCCTAACTGCTCGACATTCTTGTACAGGTAGTCCTCAATTAACAACCATTCATTTAGTGATGGTTCAGACTTACAATGGTGTTGAAAAAAACTATTTATGATCGGTTCTCACACTTATGACTATCGCAGCATCCCCACGGTCATGTGATCACGATTTGGGCACTTGGCAACCGGTTCACATTTATGACCGTTGCAGCATCCCGTGGTCATGTGATTGCCATTTTCAACCTTCCCGGCTGGCTTCTGACAAGCAAAATCAATGGGGAACCGCGTGATTCGCTTAACGACCACATGGTTCACTTAATGCCCGCGGTGATTCGCTTAACCACCACCGCAAAAAGGGTCGTAAAATCAGCTTGGATTCGCTTAATGACTGTTTCACTTAGCAACCGAAATTCCGGTCCCAATTGTGGTTGTAAGCGAGGACTACCTGTATTTGGCAACTTAAGGACCAAACCCAAATTGTTTTGTATCTTACAATTTTCCCAAAAAACACAAGATAGCAAATGTAGTTCTCCCATTTTTTGCAAGAAACTCCCACTACTTCCAGTAAACCTAAAGTAAATATCCGGTGAATGAGAGATAATGGATACAACTACAGCCTGGGACTTGAACTATATTGCAAAACTATATTGCAAAACTTTTCTCATCTCCCTCAGAAGACTACTAAGCCGACAGTAACTCTAAAATCTTTGGAAAGTTTGTTACATTAGGGGTGGGGGAAGCATCTCAATTACACAGAACTTAGGTAAAAGCTGTAACTAGCTTCTCAAAATTTCAAGATATTGTTCAGCAATATGAGAAACCTGCTGCTAAATGCAGGTGGAAATATTCAGTAGACAGAAGTACAAAGAATTTGCTTGCTCTGGAATTGCTCTTTGAAGGAAAAATTAAGCCTGTTTCATAGCTGAACACTAAACTGCAGCCCAAGAGATACATCATTGACGATTCTGTGCTTTTTGATACAGATATAGCTGTTATTCAAAGAGAAGCAGAAAGAAAATTAAGCAATTGTGCACCCAGCAAAAGCCTTTTCTCAACCACAAGATCACAACCTCACATTCTCTGCATCTTCATTTTGATTCTCAAGTTTTGCTTAAGCCAGAAATATTTTATGCTCCCAGGCCAGAACCCCATGCAAATTGCAGCCACTAATTCTATGGACAAACTCTGGCATTTGCACATACCAGACAGCTGTCCAGGGACTACTGTCTTGCTAAAATCTGTTAACAAGACTTAAGTCTGAGAAGACTATAAAACAGAATGCCTCCTGCCATCCAAGCCAAGGAAGCGAATCTGATTTTCTTAGTAGGTCACTGGAGACTTAACCGATAACCTATTGAAGGCCAATGAAGGAATTTCTTCCAAAGACTGACTGACTGACTTATTTAATTTTTATCCCGCCTTTATTATTTTTATAAATATTATATGCATTTAATAGTTGAGAAAGAAAATGACTGAACCTGGTTGCTCTCTGTAGAGCTTCTCCTGTATACACAGATGTATAATGACAAGTATTACACCATACATTTTTTAATGAGGCAGAATGAAGTGCTGTATGAGCATGGTGGAAGCAAGGGTAGTGTGCAAGGATAGACAGGTATGGAGAAGTGCTGTATAGTTAATAATGTTGATGTAAACTAGATTGAGCTGCACACCTTTTTCTTAAGTCTTTAATTTGGTTTGCTTATTACTTCAGACTGTCTTTCTGCATTTTGCATAATGCTGCTTACCCCAAGAGGGAATAGCATGATGGTCATATATGTATGTATGTATGTATGTATGATGCCAGTATCTTCCTGTAGTTGATACAAAGATGGGAATCTCAGCCCTTTACTTTCATTATCTATATACTACTTACTTTCATTATCTATATACTACTAGAAGTCTCGTGTCTGTTTGTACTGTAACCTTCAATTGGGCGAAACAGTGCATCATAGGGCAACAATTTTTGAACCAAGGTACCTCAAATGGGCTAACTTACAGAACGCGTCCAAAATCCGGAACCCATTACTCCCATGGGATTGAAATTTGGCAAAGCTGTGGCCACTTCAGCACCGGTGACTGTCATTTCCAACGCTCCCTGACAGCTTCCCACAAGTCAATGGGGAACCGGCAGGAAGTCTAAACTCGAACGTGATTGCCGATACCCCCTGCCAGCCTCCCAGAAGCAAAGTCAGTGGGGAAGACAGCAGGAAGTTGCAAGTCCAAGGCCAGCAGGCAGTAAGTGGCTGCTGCCGGGTGGGGGAGGAAGTGAGGGGATGTGCGAGAGGTGAGGTGAGGGTTGGGCAGGTTGCGTGGGGGTGCATGAAACATATGGCACGGGTCAGGGAGGGTGCGCAAGGGTGTGAAGGGGTGCCCGAGAGGTGTGGCGAGGTGTGGGTCACGGAGGTGTGAGGGGGCGTGGCGCAGGTTGGGGAGGGAGGGAGGGAGGGAAGGAAGGAAGATTTCCGACACTCCCTGCAAGCTTCCCACAAGGAAAGTCAATGGGGAAGCTGGCAGGAAGTCGGAAGTCACTCCCACTGCTTTTTTGCCCACCCGTGGTCATTCTGATTCTCTGTTTAGGTAAGGAAATATCTCTGAAACGATGACCCAACGGGTCACGGGTTGCCTAGTATTTCCTCAAAGTGTCAGCCTCTCTGATCTTATTACTTGCCCTCCCTGCCAAGTCTAGAAAGCAAAAGCAGAGTCCCCGCATCTTATAATACAAGATAGTTTCAATGGTTTTCCAAGATACGTATTCAAAAACTGAATATGCAAATATAGTTGAAGCGCTCAAACTAGCTTGGAACAAAACCGCTGAAGCCTTCAAGGCTCAGCAGTTGAAGCATAAGCATGACTCACCACCGCGGCTATTCATTACACTGTGGTTACAAAAATGCAGAGGTAGAGATGATCTACAGAGAGATGGGGAAGGCATCTTGTTCAAGGCTCCTTCCCACCTTCCTTCCAAGACTTGAGTCACTGTGAGACACCGGCCTTGGAAGCATCAGCCATCTTGGTTTGAGATCTGACAGCTCCAGCATGACTGCATACATCTTGTTCAGGCGCCGTTGGAAATAGGTAACTACCTGTTTACTACATTTTTATTGGAAACTACTCATTAATGAGCCTTAACTAATGAGCTAAACAGCTGTACTAACTGCTTAATGACCAAAACTATTCTAGCGATATTGCTGAAGATCTCCAGGTGCCATCTGCTCACTGCAATTTCCAGGCAGACAGTAAATGATAATGTCTGTCTGATCACAAAGTGCGCAAGAAAGCCAAAGTATTAAAAAAAAAAAAAAAAAAAAAACCACAAACCATTTTACACCAGCCCTCTTTTAACAACAAGTAAACAAAATGTCAACTCTAAAAGAACAACAGGGACTCACACAAGAATTTTCTGAACACTCTCCTCAGCTGAAAGTATGTAAAGTATGTAAAGATTTGAGTAAGGCTCATGCACAGAGCTTTTGTAGACACAGCCCATCTGGGAACATCGCTGCTGGTCCCAATTTTGCTTATCCCTCCCAGCACTTTCTTCTGCAGTGACCATTCCCAGAGTAAGGCGTTCCAGTCTGGTGCGGCAACTGAGAAGTCTTTTTTTAAAGATCACAGCTAATGGTCAACGCTCAGATCTTAAGGTGGAATGAGGGTTATCGAAAGACAAACTGTAAAGCAGGAAAGAGATCGTTAGAGAGAGTACAAATGTAATAAATACTTTTCTAAGTTCCTATCATTGCTTTGCATCAAGTTATCATCTTTATTATTTTCATAATGTTAATGCTTAAGCACGCGTGATCAATATTTAACTCCTTCGTTAGATCACTAATGCTTTGAAATAAGGACATCTCTATGGGTAGAGCTCAGAAGTTACTGTAATACCCAGAAATCTTGTCTGTCTGCTGCAGCACAAAGCAGAACACCAAATGCAGCAGATAAAACCCCTTTAATTCTACATCAATGCTTCTCAGCTTCCCAACACACAGAGGACAGTGAAACCCCTTAAGGACTTATGTTTCATTATGCTAGCTCCCTTCTAGGAAAAGAAGCAGTCCTTAACAGCCAGGCATTGTATTCACACCTGCACAGCTATAAATTACACAAACAGCCTTCAGGCTCAGCATGTTTATTGATCTATGATCAAATGAAGACTTACAGACTCAATTCTCATCAACAACCCATCTCCTAAAAATTTATCAGTGATACAGACTGCCTTCTTCTCAGCCAGAAGCAGACACTGTGGTGCCCTCCAGATGTTTTAAACTAAAACTCCCATATCCTTTGCCACCAGCCACACTGGCTGGGATTGACAGAAGGAAGTACAAAACATCTGGATTTTGCCTACTCGTGCAAAGTCAAATCTAAACGTGAACTAGTGTTAAATATTCTTGTCTAGACATTTCATACACATTCAGTTTTAATATTCCATCTATTTAGTTACCATCTGATAATATTTACAAATAATCCTATACCGGTCTCCTAAGAAATAAGACCCACTAAGTTCAATAGCACTCACTATTAAGTACCCTTCAATTATTGCATAATTACATTGAAATATACCCCTTTGAACAAAATAGCCTGGATCACATTTAACACTAAGCTATAATGCAGATTTGTTTGCTTATGTACAAACAACACCATGTAAAATTGTACAATAAACCACAATTAGAAATCCTGGCATAGTTTTGCATGAATGCAACCAATGACCCACTTTCTGAGGTAGATACGTATCAGTGTCCTGTTGATTTAGTTAACAAATTGGGGTAGTAAAGCATAAACAGATTCTGTTTAACAAGAATTGCAAAATTTACAGTTACCAAATATCCTTAAAATGATGTCCAAATTTTGTCAAGACAATGAAACAATCAAGTATATTATAGATGAATATAACAAATATTTATTTATTAAATTTATATTACCGCCCATCTCCCCTATCGGGGACCCTGGGCAGCTCACAATAAAATGTAGTTAAAACATAAATATAAAATTACAATATAATAAATAATATAAAATCCAAGTATAAAAGATGTTAATATGGTAATACTGTAATAATGGTAAAATATCCAAATAGTTGCTGTGTGTGAATCAGTAGAGAAGTCTGGATTCTTCAACAAATAACCTAAGTCATAAAATTTACAGGAAATATACCACTAAGAAAGATTTCTGATGAAACGCATTTGCTATATGGTTTATTATTGCATCTGTATTAATTGTTGGATTAGGATCAGAGAGACTCAGGTTCAAGTCCCTCCTCATGTCACTCCCTCTCGGCCCAAGAACCAGCATGATGGCGTGGTTCAAAGGCTGGACTAGAAACTGGGAGACTGGGAGTTCTAGTCCCCTCCTGGGCCACGGAAGCTCACTAGGGGAGGAGGGCTGCTGTTGTGTGGATAAAATGAGGAGAAATCCACATGAAGGCTGCCTTAAGCTCTTAGAGGAAAAGGAAATACAAAGTTAACAAATAAATATTCCACTACGACAAATGTGAATTTTTCATTTTCACTTTCAAAACAGTTGGATGTCTTAAGCTTATTTAGTATAGTAACTGAAGACTTGTTATTTTTATTAACTAAACAAAGGATCTGAGCCTTCCTAGTCTGATCTCTCAGTTTGCATTGTGATTTTTTTGTTACGCATGCTTCACTGTTATTTTAGTTTCCCTGCATTTCCTTGTTACTTGCTATTTCAGTCTTCCAGTTAGCTATTTATCCTGGCAAGTTCAACTTAAACTTTAAAGCATGCCAGAACCATACATGCCAGCGACACAATAGTTGGAAGGGCTGATAGATCTTTACACCTTTTAAAAGAACATGTTACTTATTTACAGAAAAGGGTAAAAAAAAATGCAGACAGAACTAGCAGGGGGCACAGTGGTCACAGTTCAGTGTTTGCATGCTTGATCCAAACCAACCTGAGATTTACTGAACTGGAAAGGGATTAAGAGCTGGGGTGTTTCTCCCCGCCCTCCTCTTGGCACAGAAGATAGTCTAGTTTGCTAAACCAGGTATTTCCAATCCTGTGCTAGGAAACAAGGTGGCCTTTTCTAGAGCTCGGTGCAGGAAAAGAGGGTGGGCTTAGGTTCGCTGCTTTTCCTCACCAGCAACCTGAACTGCAGATTAAAGATAGCCCTGCAAACCCTAAAACACTGCTGTTATTCAAATGGTGGCTCTATCAAGATCACTACCTTTGCCTTATATGACAACACTAAACTTAATCTAGAGCTGTTTCACAGATCTTACAAACAAAACCCATCACAGCATGACTGACACCACCAGAAGCTATAAAAACTGAACCATTTAGGTGGGTGACTTTCTTATCCATCAGGATTGGATAATGCCAACGCATCTCCTGACTTTGGGGGGAAAAAGAGAGAAAATGATGGTCTGTGGCCTCAGATTAAAAGCAGCAGAAGCTGGAAGTAACACATCTTATCTTGTATGATACCGAATCCTATCTGTTCAAAAATAAATAAGTAGAAAAATGTACAAAAAATTATTACAAATTACAATGTCTAATTTATCAAAAAAATAACTGTATAACTAAATGGGAAGAAAATTTGGGACATACTATTCAAATTGAAAAATGGGAGAAAATGTGGTTAAAAGATTTAAAATTTACTCTAAATTATAACATGAAAGAAATTTTTTTTACAATGATATATAGATGGTATATCACTCCAAATACACTGTCGAAAATGAATATCACCATATCAAATAGATGTTGGAAATGTAAAAGGGAAGGTGGTACTTTTTTTCACTTGTGGTGGATGTGTCAAAAAACAAAAAGTTTCTGGGACAATATACATGAAATTATAGGTAAAATAATACAAGAAGATATTTAAAAAGAACCGGAACTTTATTTACTGGGATTTATTGGATCAGATCTACACAAGAAACATGGAAAATTACTATTGTATTTAATTACTGCTGCAAGAATTATATATGCTAAACATTGGAAAGAAGACTACATACCCAACATGGAAGAATGGATTATAAAAGTGATGGATTTAGCACAGATGGCAAAATCGACTGATCAACTAAATGATTAAAACGTGGATGAGTTTAACTCTTGTTGGAAACCTTTTTACAAATTTATAGAAAAAACACAAAAAATTCAATTGGAAATTTAATGTAATTAAGAAAGTCGCAAAGTTGGTTTATAAATACGTAAATAATTTTTGGATGAGAAAGTAGGAAGTCACACATGTTAGGTTAGGTTAGGTTAGTTTATGTTATGTTATGTAATATTGAGGGGCGTGGTGGCTCAGCGGGTAAGACGCCAGGCTTGTCGATTGGAAGATCGCAAGTTCGGAGGTTCGAATCCCTAGCCCTGCGTGCAGAGTGAGCTCCTGCACTAGCTCCAGCTCTTGCCAACCTAGCAATTCGAAAGCATGTAAATGCAAGTAGATGAATAGGTACCACTTCGGTGGGAAGGTAACAGTGTTCCGCGGCATCATGCGGCCACATGACCGTGGAAGTGTCTTCAGACAACGCTGGCTCTTCGGCTAACAAACGGAGATGAGCACCGGCCCCTAGAGTCGGACACGACTGCACAAATGTGCGGGGGGTACCTTTACCTTTTTTATGTAATATTAAGTAAAGTTATTTTAATATTAAAAAAAAAGTAAGAACTGACAAGGTAAAAAAAAGATTATAGTTTAGATGGCACAGGCAGCTGTTGATCCCTGGTGATCACATCTCAATAATAAAGGATCCCAGGACATCTGTCACAAGTAGAGCACCCTGAAATCTCCTTAGATCAGGTTACTCCAAGGCTTCGTTTTTAAGTTTTAAGTCGCTGTGAAATGAATGATTATAGCCTTTGCTATGATTATGAACAATCTGTGCTAGGCAAGATAGTTTTAGAGAGTGTAGGTGACATGCAGGCTAACAGGCATTTGGGTAAAGAACACTTGAACCAAGAGGCTGAGAGTTTAAATCCTGCTTCATATGAAGCTTATTTCTTACTGGGAAACCAGGGCTAACCAATATTCTTGTGTGCCCAGAGCACAATTCAATTCCTTAGAGAAAGAAATAGGATATATATATTATAAATTAGATAAATATGGAACAATTCTTACATGTCTGCCAGTCATCAGTGCTTTGAATGGTTACTAGTATCTATATCAATTTAGAATTAAAATAAGCAAGGGTAACGTTTAAAAACAGACTTTTTCTAACTATACGTTCTTTGATTTCTTTTCAGATTGTTCTGTTTCCCTAAAAATATTGCACTTGTTTATATTTTATTTTATTCTGTAATGTGTTTTCAGAAGATTAAAATGATTCATTAATTAAAATAAATAAATAAATAGAGAAGCAAGTAAGAAATCAAAACCATGTTTTAAATGGCTTTATCCAAACCATCTCACCAGCTTAAGACCAGCTAAATGGATCATTCCTTTCTACATGGTGACATAACACCTTTGGAAGTTTTCAAAACCATGGAAAATGTTTTATTGTCTTAGTTTATAACAACTAAAAACATGGGGCATGGAAGGGTGATGGGAACAAAATATGTAAACATAACCTTCTAAGTAAGTTATTGTGTAATGAAAAAAGGTGAAAACTATTCTATAATAAACTGTAGCTTGAATCACGTCAACTGGATTTCTATTTTCTCAGTGGAAACGTTTCGCTCCTTATCCAAGGAGCTTCTTCAGTCTGAGCAAACTGCTCAGACTGAAGAAGCTCCTTGGATAAGGAGCGAAACATTTCCACTGAGAAAATAGAAATCCAGTTGACATGATTCAAGCTACAGACAATTCCACCTGGATGACTGAGAACCTTCATAGACATATTCTATAATAAACTTTTTAAAAGA
This sequence comes from Charina bottae, assembly GCA_023362775.1. NCBI lineage: Eukaryota > Metazoa > Chordata > Lepidosauria > Squamata > Charinaidae > Charina > Charina bottae. The sequence goes on from JALMGJ010000015.1 coordinate 2,370,495, forward strand.
GATACAAGACGGTACAAACTAATGTACTCTTAAAGCAGTGTTAACATATAACTTGGGTCCTACTGGAAAAACAGAAGGGGGAAATTTTAAAACAAAGGCCTGGCATGGGTTTCAAAATTTGTAAATCACAGCAAAGCAAGCAGCAATTCTCTGGGTTTGACTCTGATTTGCACACTTAGAATAGACTCACTCTACATGAGGCTGCCCTTGAAGACCACCCAGAAGCTTCAACTGGTCCAGAATGCGGTAGCATGAGCAGTGATGGGCATGCCTCGGTATGCCCGTGTAGCACCTCTGCTTCACATGCTGCATTGGTTGCCCATTTGCTTCTGGGTGCGATTCAAGGTGCTGTTTGTTACCTATAACGCCCTACGTGGCACAGGGCCTGGTTCCTTGAGGGACCGCTGGTCTGCCATAGCATCTGCCCGGCTGATCCGATCCTGCAGAGTTGGTGTGCTCCAGGTTCCTTTGATTAAATAATGCCATCTATCAGGACCCCAGAAGCGCACCTTCTCTGTAGCAGCACCTGCCCTCTGGAACAAGGTTCCCCCCAAAATCCAGATGGCCACCACTTTGCTGTTGTTTAGAAGAGCCGTGAAGACCTGGCTCTTCACCCAGGCAGTTGGCAAGAGAGAGAGAGATCCCTCGCTTCATCGTGCTTGCCATCTTTATCTTTTATGTTCTATTGATTTTATTGTAATTTTTTTTGATTGTTGTGAGCTGCACAGTTGTTGAGTTCACGCAGCATACAAGTTTAATAAATTATTATTATTAAATCAATGAGATATAATCCAATTATTAATTTGCTGCCAATTACTTCAGAGGGCTTACTTTAGGCATGGCTCAATCTGGATCCCACTTCAGGTGTGGAGATGAAACAAATCTATATTATTTTAACGTCTGACATTTATATAATACAATGAGGTAGAACATTTAACATTTAAACTTTTTCAGATTTTTCATAATCCTTTCAACCACCTTGCATGGTGCAAAATGTTAGCCTTTTACTAGACATGTGGAACTGACACTAATGTCCCCCTTTCCCATCATCAAAAGATTGCTACTGATCCCCACTGGGCACAGCCAGCACATTTAACAGCAAGAGACTTTAGGAGCTGTTGTCCAAAATATCTGGCAGTTGCAGCTCAGGGACAGCTGGATTAAATGTTACAAAATGCTGCAAAAGTCCAACATAAGAACGGTCTTCCATTCTCTGGGGCTTCAGCTATAGAATGACAAGTCTCTCTCTTCAGCACATAAAAGTGTCATTGCATAGAGCATTTCTTACATAAGGCACATTTCACATTAAATCCTAATCAGAAGCATTTTGAAGGACTGAACCCATTTCAACTTGATAAAAGTCTACTCTTGAGTCATGCAAAGGTCTTGGAAACAACAGGGATGTGGCTTCCTTCTCAATGTGTCTATGAAGGTTCTCAGTCATCCAGGTGGAATTGTCTGTAGCTTGAATCATGTCAACTGGATTTCTATTTTCTCAGTGGAAACGTTTCGCTCCTTATCCAAGGAGCTTCTTCAGTCTGAGCAAAGTTGGTAAGGGAATCCTAAATTTAAATAAATAAAATAAAATAAAATAATAAAATAATAAAATAAAATAAAATAAAATAAAATAAAATAAAATAAAATAAAATAAAATAAAATAATAAATAAAATAAAATAATAAAATAAAATAAAATAAAATAAAATAAAATAAAATAAAATAAAATAAAATAAAATAAAATAATAAAATAAAATAATAAATCCTAAATTTAGGATTCCCTTACCAACTTTGCTCAGACTGAAGAAGCTCCTTGGATAAGGAGCGAAACGTTTCCACTGAGAAAATAGAAATCCAGCTGACATGATTCAAGCTACAGACTTCCTTCTCAATGTTTCTCAACTTCCCAGTCTAAATGATGGCCTGGGTTATCTCCTGATGGTCTCTCTCCAAGTACTAAAGAGGTCTACTAATTCTGCTTAACCTTTCAAAATCATCCAAAATTATTCTGATGCTGCCACCTTGTTATCTTAAAACTTTGTTTTTGATAATACAACCAGCAGGGGGGGGGGGTTAAAAAAAAAGTCATGATGGTGGCCATGACAAGGCAATCAAAGCTCTGCCAGTTTTTTGTGTAAGGTAAAGGTAAAGGTTCCCCCCACACAGTTGTGCAGTCGTGTCTGACTCTAGGGGCCGGTGCTCATCTCAGTTTGTTAGCCAAAGAGCCAGCGCTGTCCGAAGACGCTTCCACGGTCATGTGGCCGGCATGACGTGTGCGGAACGCTGTTACCATCCCACCAAAGTGGTACCTATTCGTCTACTTGCATTTGCATGCTTTCGGATTGCTAGGTTGGCAAGAGCTGGAGCTAGTGCGGGAGCTCACTCCGCACACAGGGCTAGGGATTCGAACCTCTGAACTTGCGATCTTCCGATCAACAAGCCTGGCGTCTTACCCGCTGAGCCACCACGCCCCTTCAGTTTTTTGTGTACAATGCACATAAAAACTAAGCGGAGCTTTGACTGCATCAAGATGGCACCATCTTGACTTTTTTAAAAATACCCTGTGGATACCCCTGCAATGTAGTACATAGTATACATATATTATAGAGAGAAAAGGGGGGTAGCACCTCCAAAAGACCCCAGGGATTCAAGAACCAGTCACAGAAAACACAACCGATACAGTATTCCAATGGCGCGTACAAATTTGTTACTGGTTTTAATTATAGCGGAACAAACTTGCCAGCTACTATAATATTCCAGAATATACAGCAGATGGGGCCTTTCATAAAGAACTCTGGGTCACAAAAGGAGTTGCACAATTGTTCACCCCCAGCGTCCTTTAAGTAGTAGGACATTCCCTGAAATTCAGATACAGTGCAATCAGTTCCCTAACCATTGAAGTTCCTTCTGTATTACTGAAAACAAGAAAGCAGAAGAACAAATTCCAAGTCTTAAGAAATATCTTAAGGTGACATGTCTGTGTAGTTCATAGTTTACATGAAGCATAATATCTAGAAAACTAAGCTATGAAACTGGAACTCCTCAAGAATTCACTGGTGCCATAAAAGCATTAGACAGCCTCAGCATATGTGTCTCAGTATCATCCCCCCATCATTATTGCCTTCTGCAATACAGCACATATTCCTTATATTACATAGGTTTTAAGATTGCAGCTAAATAATGCTATAGCTGCTCTTTTGAAACTCTTGAAAGAATTCACTACAAATTGTAAACATCTAAAAATCTAAAAAAAATCCCACAATCTAAAAAACACACAATCCACTGTCTCTTTTGTTGTCATTCTCACCAAAAATAAATATGACACTTCACTACAAGCTCACTAAGATATAATGTTGGAACTACAGGGAACAATCTAGAACTCAGGATGTAATTCATCCCAGCGCAGGTGCTGTACTTAATGCAGGGAGAAAGTTCTAAAATTCTGATTTCCACTTCTCAGGATTCTTAGAGCTGACCCACTAGAAAAGTCTGCAGCACAATTTACAAATCACAAATCAAGCCTCTGGTAAAGAAACTCGAACTCAGGATATGAGGGGTGAACAGAGTCTTCATGGTCCCTCTAGTAATGCAGCACCAATAGCAAGGGCAGCAGAGATACCAACTGAGCCCTATGCTGCAACTTTTAGGGGTGGCGGGACCATTTGGAATGCTAAGACAAATTTGTGGGTGCTTTCACACAGTGACTGCCATCAAATTTTTGACAATTTGCAAAATAGCTCCCACGCTAAGAGTGCCCAATCACAAAACACCCATTTGCCAAGAAGTGAACTGGCGAGGTTGCCTTCCATTATCCTTCCCAGCCTTCTGAGATGCTCTCTACCAACCCCAGCCTACCAGTGCCTTTTCTCTGGGGAGAGGCCACCCTTCCAAACAGCACACTAAGGCATGGCTGAGTTTTATTTTCTAAGGATGCTTTGAGGCTTTCTTTAAAATAAAGATATGACAGAAGCCGCTGTTTTATGGCAAATCACTTTAGATGTCTCTCTCTTTTAAAATCGAAAACTCAACCAATATATTAAAGTCTGGGAAGGTAGGCAGTCTGGTGGACGCCAAGGGAGCTAGCCGTCTGCAAGCACATAGATATTCACCTTGACTTCCTCAGTACTAACTAGTGACTCCTTTCACATCGTCTTTGCTTAATTTGCCTCATCCAGAAAGTGAAACATTTCCTGATTCCAGAAATCCCCTCTGTGGTTATCATATTCATGATTTTAGCAATGAAAGAAACCAGGAGGAATCTGGTAGCACCTTTCTGACTAACACGTTTTATTAAAGGGCATAAGCTTTTGTAATAAGTCTTTTAATAACATTTGTTAGAAAAAATGCTACCAGACTCCTGTTTTTTGGCCACTGTAGCCACAGCTCTCCTCCTACAATAGCAATGAAAGGTAACCAAAAGTGGCCAATGCAAACTGAAATTATTTGAAACAAAATAAGCAAATGTCTTTGTCAAATTACTACCAAGTGACAAAAGATGTTTTACTAATGTTCTTTAAAATGTGTTTTTTCATTATTCTGATATAAGGGGAAAGTTCTCAGGACACTAAATAACTGTCAGTACACTTTTCTAACAGATAGAATAGATAGGTAAACAGAAACCAATTCCACATTAGCATCTAGAATTCAGAAACAACTGGCCTGGTTCACACTAACAGTAAAAAATGTATTTGTAAGCCATAATTTTGTTCCTAGGATGGGACCATCTGTGTTTTAATTCAAAAGCAAATGAAATTAAGCAGTGCTATGTGCAAATCGGGCTCTTGCAAATACTTACAAGCAGAACCATCTCACTTGAATTTACAATTAAAATGCTGCCCATTTTGTGATTGCAATCCCTGGGGGTAAACCCAGTGAAACAAAGACATTTTCTCGTGCATAACCAAACGCAGGATTCTATGTTACCAGATAATGTCCTGTTTAAGCAGAACACCATGTCTTGCCCCAGAGAATGTCTTCTTTCAAAAATCAAGGACAGATTGGAGGGAAGACTCAGCACCCACCTTAAGTGCTTGCCCGTATTATATAAAAAATACCATCCTGCCGACTTTGCCCTGCCAAACAGTTTTGAAGGTATAAAAAACTACTTGAAAAAAGCTACAAGACAGGGCAAAGGTAGTATGTAAAATCATGCACTGACTTCAGCTTCCTCCAACAAAACCTATCAGGCTTATCTGGCTTGTTCTCTTAATCTGGAGTTCATTCTTAGCTTGCCCATCCCACAGATTGCCATACTTTCCATCCTTATGAACAGATACTTACAAATAAGAACATAAATACATACATTTAGGTAATTTCTATTCAGAATGAGAGCTCCAAGGCTGAAAGTGAGTACCAGTCATTTCTCCTAGCATCACAAAACACCCAAATATGCTTTTCAATCTAAGTCGTGTAGAAGAAACATATTTGTGTTCACTTAGAAACCATTTCTAGTAGAACCAGTGACTTCAAATGCCTAAATTCCAAATGTCTGTCCAGCTAACTGAAGTTAAAGATGAATATGGTAAGGATCAACTAGCAGATTATGGCAAAACAAGAGTAAAAATGTGACAAGCTGATCCCCCAAATAACCTCTACAAAATCCAACTTGCTTTTTTTTTTTTTAACACAATGGGATAGCCATGCCTGTTATTTTCCCCATTGGGGCAGTGGAAACCAATCTTCCTCCTACAGCTGCTTGAACGAACTTCCAAAAGTTCTGATTAAAATCCACAAGTGTTTGGAGGCCAGCTGCACCCGCCTGATTTTGCCAGCATTTCTTCTTTGGGGTCCGCTCGCCCAATAAAAGAGGAAACAACTCCCAAGTTACGGAAAGCTTCTTCCGTGGACCCCTGAAGACCGCCCCAACTCAGGCCAAGGCTGATGGATGGGGTCCCTCGGTCTACCTCCGCGGCGCCAGAACCGCCCAGGGGAGGCGCTGGGCAGCAGAGGGCAGCCGCGGGGAGGGCGCGCCTACCCAGATGCCCCTCGGTGAGACACCAGCCCAGCCCAGGAAGCCTAAAACCAACACCGGGACCGGGAGAGCCGCCGGCAGGATCAATAACCGCGACTGGGAACCTCTTTTCTCCCGCCACGGGCGGTTCTGCCTGCCCGCCGCTCTCGGCGAGGTCCCCTAATGCACGGCCAGCCAGGCTGCCCAAGGAAGCCTGCCGAGGTCCCATAATGCACGGCCAGCCTAAAGAAGCCTAGCGAGGCCCCACCATATATAATCCACGGCCGGCAAGCCTGCCTGAGGAACCCTCGGCAGCCGGGTCGTAGCCCGCCCCCACCCGCTCGGGAGGGGGGCGAGAAGGGGCTGCAAGCGCCCGGCTGCCGCCCCGCCGGCCTGCCCTCCCCGGGCCCCGCGCCGCCCGCTGACCTCGCGCACGTCCTGCAGGCACTCGAGGACGGCCAGGTTGTTGGCCCAGCTGTGCTTGGGGCAGACGCGCGCCACGTCTTCGCGGCACACCGGCTCGTCCGCCAGCTTCCAGCCGCCGGAGGAGCCCGCGCGGGGCACCCGCCCGCCGCCGCCGCCGCCGCCCACGGCCGGCCCGGGCTGAGGCGCCTGCTGCTGCTGCTGCTGCTGCTGCTGCTGCCCCTGCGGCTGGGCCCCCAGCCCCGCCGCCTGCGGCTGCCCCTGCGCCGGGAACACGGCGGCGGCGGCCCCAGCCGGCTGCGCCCGCGCCGCCCCAAGGGCCACGAGGAGCAGGAGGAGCAGAGGACCCGGCCCGCGGCGGCCCCGGGCCCCGACACGTCCGCACGGCGCCATCTTGGATGCGACTCCTTCGCTCGGGCGGCCCCGCCCCCCGCGACGCCGCCGGAGAGACACGCCCCCGCGTCCTGCGCGCGGCGTCGCGGGGGCGGGGCCGGCCGTTCCGGGCGGGCGGGGCACGCCTCCCCCGTCGCCCGGGCAACCGCTGGGGCCACCTCCCGGTTGCAAGCCTCGGCAGCGATCTAAGTGCAACGCAGCGGGCATAATTCTGCCGTCGCCTGAGTTTTCAGTAACGAAACACAGAAACACATCCAGATTGATGCACTCGATCGTTAATGCAGCGGCTGGATTCTTGGGCGCGCGTCATTTGACCATTGTTTATTATTGAACGACTACTGCTGTTTGCAGACTACAATGGTTGGGTTCGTCTTAAGCCGAAGGAAAAGAACACACTCGCTTGACGTAAGGTGCTGTTTCAGACTGATGTGCGTTGCACGTTCGTGGCTTTGCATCTTGGCTGGTTGGACTTCTACGGCTGCCAAATCGGAAACCCTCGAGGTGGCTTGTTCTGGTTTGCAAACTCAGCCAGGGGTGGTTCATCCAGCAAAGCACGACTGAATGCAACGTGTGAAGCAGATTGAGGGGTCTTCAAAGGCCACTAAGCAGAGGAGACATGGGGAAAAGTGGCGCACGGAGAAATGCAAAGAAAATATTTCCTCCCAAGCACTTGGCAGGTGAAGATTTAGGACAGGAGTCTGCTACCACCTTTTCCGACTAACACATTTTATTCCAAGGCATAAGCGTTCGTGAGCTCACAAAACACAGCGCCCCTCCCACAGTCTTCCAACTCTGACATTCCAGCTGAAAAGGATGTGAATTGCAATCCCCTGCAAGCCGAGGGCACCACGTTGAAGAACGCTGACCACACGTTGTGACCCCCTTTGGGGAAAAACCCTCAGGTTTGCACGAATCTGACGAGCCTATAAAAAGGGGAGGGGGGCTTCAGCTGGACCAGTCCCTTGGTTTGAAGGCTTACATGCCAACAGGAAGACTCCGGAGGACTGGTTGGGGAGAAAAGAACGGGTATCCTCAAACCTACAGCACCACCCTCAATAGGCACCTATATTTGCACAACCCTTGGAAACACCAAATCACCGTGGGGGCGGGAGGAGACAAGGAAAATGTCAGCAGCCGCTCCCAAACTTTGCATTAGAGGTGTGGGGGGGGGGTATACAAAAGCTGAACGGACTTGCACAGGCAAGCTGGTAACTCTGCAAAACTTGTCTTTGGCTTTGCCTGGAGAAGCGGGGCGGGGGGGAGTAACTAAACCTCTGAGACCCAGTTTTATTTATATGTGTGTGTGTATTCTTTAGTTTGATTCATGGGGAGGTTGCCCAGATTCATTTATCACTTGGGTCGGGGAGTTAGGTAAAGTTTTTTTTCCCCCCCCCGCACATTTGTGCAGTCGTGTCCGACTCTAGGGGCCGGTGCTCATCTCCGTTTGTTAGCCGAAGAGCCAGCGCTGTCCGAAGACGCTTCCACGGTCATGTGGCCAGCATGACACGCGCGGAACACTCTTACCATCCCACCGAAGTGGTACCTATTTATCTACTTGCATTTGCATGCTTTCGAATTGCTAGGTTGGCAAGAGCTGGGGCGAGTGCAGGAGCTCACTCCGTCACACAGCGCTCGGGTCTCGAACCGTCGACCTTCCGATCGACAAGCCTGGTGTCTTAACCGCTGAGCCATCGTGCCTCCGTACTCTACATTCCCTTACTCTGTATTAAACCAAAATCACATTATTTCTATAAATCATTCCATTGGCACATTATAAAAATCACTAAATACAGTTGCTCCATCCCCTTATATTAAAAGAAAAAGTATATATATACATACATACATAAAGGTAAAGGTTCCCCCCGCACATTTGTGCAGTCGAGTCCGACTCTAGGGGGCGGTGCTCATCTCCGTTTGTTAACCGAAGAGCCAGCGTTGTCCGAAGACGCTTCCACGGTCATGTGGCCGGCATGACGCATGTGGAACGCTGTTACCTACCCACCAAAGTGGTACCTATTAATCTACTTGCATTTGCATGCTTTCAAATTGCTAGGTTGGCAAGAGCTGGGGCGAGTGCAGGAGCTCACTCCGTCTTTTGATACACACACACATACGCGCGCGCACACACACACATATACATATACATATATATATATATATATATATATATATATAATCAACCTCCTAATCAACTTCCCCCCCAAAGATAACAATTATTTGATTATTTCCTTCCTACTACTATTCCATACATTTCTGTCTACTATAAGAATCAAACTAAAAAGCATATAAATTGTCTGCCATTATAATTAATACAACAATTATAATAATCCTAATCATATTAAGCCTAAAACCAAGCATTTATTATTGTACCTTATTAATCTTAATCCAAATCATTAAAAATGAATGAAGTCAAACAAACCCTAAAAGCAATCCAGATAAATATTCTTAAGCCCTTACCCCATTTCAAAATAAACCAGAGCATTTAGATATCCCAATACACACAGAGCTTTTTTCATAAAGAAATCAAACAGCCCAACTGCCCCCCTTAAAAAATCAGACTTCTCAACAAAAAGCCTCCCATACATAATAACCCCTTCTTTTCCATAACATTCCATCAGAAAATAAATTTCACTAATGATTTGCAGCTCGGTCTGTCCCTTTAATTTCTTCAACTCGACTGTCCACTTTTCATCTAGCTTTTCAGCAGAAGCCCTGATCTCGCTGTTAGAAGAAACATTTCTATCGTTGTTAAGCTCTTCAATTTCTTCCACGACATCCCCAACCAGATGACACATTTTAAACCTCATATTTTCCACAATGTATTGAATGCCTTGCATAATAACTTGACAGGAATCAAAAAGAATCTGTTTAAGGTCTTGATGGAAATCCGAGAGAGTCTGATTAAAATCCTACAGAGTGTGTTTCTCCTTGCTGTAGAAAGCCTCTCTTAGGGTACACATACTTAAAAGAAAAATAAATTGGGTGGTTTAGAAATGGGGTGGCCGGTCTTAGTGTCCCTTTAAGGCTACAGCGCGGCTTGGAAATGATGATGCCCTAGCCTCCCGGCTGCTCTTACTGGTCGATCGCGAATGCTGTTTGCGATCTTCTGGCTGAAAGCAGCCTTCCTGAGGACAGATGGGGTGATTCCGGGTGCTTTCCTTTCTCCAGAAAGATGCTCCTGAGCTTCAGGGAAAATCTGCCTGAGCTTGAAAAATTGCTGCATTGTCAGTTCTGCTCAGGAGTCCACAGCTATTCAGACTGCCATATTCCCACCGGAAGTCTCTCCGTCTTTTTAACTTTCTATAATTTTTGTAGATTTTTAAATTTTCTTTTTATCTGTAAGCCGCCTAGTAACTTATACAGTGAGATGGGCAGCGTATAAATTTAATAAATAATAATAAGAAATAATAATAATAATTTCATATATATCTAAATTTCAAGCAACATTTCATGCACTTACATCGTTTCTCCTCTATAGAAATTCTTAAATATAGAGAGCCAGTTTGGTCTAGTGGTTAAGGTGCTTGGCTAGAAACCAGGAGTCTGTGAGTTCTAGTCCCACCTCAGGCATGAAAGCCGGCTGGGTGACCTTGGGCCAGTCCCTGTCTCTCAGCCCTAGAAGGAGCCAATGGCAAACCAGGAGACCGAGAGTTCTAGTCCCGCCTTAGGCACAAAAGCTGGCTGGGCGACCTTGGGTCAGTCAATCTCTCTCAGCCCTAGGAAGGAGCCAATGGCAAACCAGGAGACTGAGAGTTCTAGTCCCGCCTCAGGCATGAAAGCCGGCTGGGTGACCTTGGGCCAGTCCCTCTCTCAGCCCAACTCACCTCACAGGGTTGTTGTGGGGAAAATAGGAGGAGGAAGGAGTATTAGGTATGTTTGCCGCCTTGACTTATTTATAAAAATAATAAAGGCGGGATAAAAATTAAATAAATAAATAAAATAAAAATAAATGTTTGGTGAGAGTTGCATTCTAAGTAAATCTCTTTCCTCATTCCATTAATAATATGATTTCTTTGCTCTGTAAATCATTTGAGAAATGATGGCCTTTGTATCTTCCCAGGCGCTGTGCGTGGGTTCTCTCCCTGCAGATCCTTTGATGCAAAGCAAACCTTGTTAGGTGCTTCGGTCTTTTTCCACACACATAACCTGCTTCTCCTCTTTCTTCCATGTATACGTTTATTATTTTTTTCATCTGGATTTTAATACAAGCTCCATTTCTGCAACTGAATTAATTTTTGCCTCTTGATACTTGGTTCTTTCAAATACAGCCCTTGGCTGGGCCTGTGTCATCTGCTGGATGCTGCAACGAAAATAGATCTGGGCTTAAGAGAGCAGGAGAGGAAAGAGAGAAAGAGAGGAAGGAAGGAAGGAAGGAAGGAAGGAAGGAAGGAAGGGAGGGAGGGAGGGAGGGAGGGAGGGAGGGAGGGAGGAAGGGGAGGGAGGGAGGGAGGGAGGGAGGGAGGGAGGGAGGAAGGAAGGAAGGAAGGGGAGGGAGGGAGGGAGGGAGGGAGGGAGGGAGGGAGGGAGGAAGGAAGGAAGGAAGGAAGGAAGGAAGGAAGGAAGGAAGGAGGGAGCAGTTTTTGTAAACAAACCAACTGTACTATTTGGAGAATAAGAGAGAACACCTATGTGTCTCTTCCCATTTAGCATATCAAGTAGACGAGTGTTTCTCAAGTTACCAACTTTAAAGTACGTGGACTTCAATTCCCAGAATTGCTGGCTAGGGAATTTTGGGAATTGAAGTTCACACCTCTTAAAGTTGCTAAGATTGAGAAACACTGCAGTAGACAGATGCTGACATAGCCAATAGAATCTGCTCTGAAAAATATGCGCATCATCATCATCAAAATGTATATGCCACCAAACTCCCAACAACTCTGGTCAGCTTTTACAATTGATTGGTTTCCAGACAGAAACCTTTTAATACAGAACAGGTTATAAATGTTAAATAAATAAATAAATTACAGGACAGACTATAAATGTTTAAACAGGTAAATAAACAAACAAGGTAACATGAACAATGGGACTGAAACGGTGAATTTCACTGCATTGCACAATGGTCTCTCACCATCTAGTCTGTTCTTCCAACACATCCTGGAGAATGCCACGTTTGCAGGCGGCTGATGTCCATCAGAAACAGAGTTGATGGGAAAGTAAGGAGTCAGATCACAACACAGGGAAGAGGTGCCAGGGGAAGCCAAGGAAAACCTACTTCAGTAAGGTGCAGTGGTGGGCTTAAAGGACAACGATACAACCTTTTTAACTCGGGGATGAGACAATTTATTTATTCAGGTTAAATCTCAACTTTTCTCCAGGAGCTCAAGATTCCCTCCTTCCATCTTCCCTCACAACAACCCTACAAAGTAGGATGGACTGAGAGATCATAAACGGTCCAGCTAAAGGTGAGACACTCTTATCATCAGCACTTTTTGACCAAGGCAATGAGGAATCCCTACCCAGAGAGGGAACATTCTTGTCATACTCTTGTATGACTTGACAGGAGAATATGTAGATCTTTGGTCTGAGTCCAACCATTTTTTTTAATTCTTAGATTTATATTCTCATTTATTTCAGGAGTTCAAGGAGGTTGGTTTGGCTGAGAAAGTGTAACTGGTTCGAAATCAGCCAGGGAGTTTCTGTGCACAAGAATAAACTTGAATCTGTCGTAGTTCAACACCTTCAGCACTATACAGTATACAGCCACAACTTGGAAAGTCAGCCTGCCCGGAACGGAAGGGGAAAATATGTTCTCTTCACAAATAACCCCAGGCAGGATTTGGAAATGTTCCCAGTTCCTGCATAATAGTAAGGAAACATTAGAATGGTGATGAAAAAAATGGGACTGAACTAAAGCTTATTCCTGCTTTCCTTCGTTGCCATTGCTGGGTCTATTGCAGAGAGGAAATTTCATGGCCTGAAAGCAGAAAGGCAAAGGTAGTGGTAGCTTTCAAAATGTTGCTGCATCCTTTCAGGCATGTGAAGTGTCCCAGTGCTTTGTGCAAGTCCTACCCATCATCTGCTGATTCTCAGGCAAATTAGATTAAACTATCAATATATTCCCAAACTCTGAACTGTAAAGGAAGTACATCTATCTATCTATCTATCTATCTATCTATCTATCTATCGATCTATCTATCTATCATCTATCTATCATCTACAGTATCTATCTATCTATCATCTATCTATCATCTATCTATCATCTACAGTATCTATCTATCTATCTATCTATCTATCTATCTATCTATCTATCTAATCTATCATCTACAGTATCTATCTATCTATCTATCTATCATCTATCTATCATCTACAGTATCTATCTATCTATCTATCTATCTATCATCTATCTATCTATCTATCTATCTATCTATCTATCTAATCTATCATCTACAGTATCTATCTATCTATCTATCTATCTATCTATCTATCTATCTATCTATCTAATTTTTAACACCGCCCATCTCCCCCTCAAGGAGGGACCCTGAGCGTTTTTTATCCATCACCCTCCCCCCAAAGATGCTGCAGTTTAACATGAAAACTCAACTGCCCTCAAATCACCAAGATTATAATGCACAGCACAACTTATGCAACTGCAATACGCATAATCACACAACCACCCCCAGAAACATCCCAACTCCAGTCTACACTGCAAACAAGCCTCAAAGAAACAAACAATAAGCAGATTTCAGTGCAAAGGGAAACTGCCCACTATTACCAAAATGGCCTAGGTACTGTAACACCCAAACTATTCAAATTCTAAAGCGAACACTAGAGGTCCATTTAAAAACCACCAATATACAAATATCTAAAATATAAAAACACACATTATCTCTTTTTTTTAATATTTTATTGGGTTTTGAATATACATAGTTAAAAGTTGGAAACGGAAAAAGAAATAGAAATAGAAATACAAATCAAAGAAAGAAGAAAAAAAGGTGTAGTAAAGCAAAGAAAAAAAAAGAAAAAAGATGAAACATAGAAAGTAGTCAGCTTCCGATTAATCTCTGGTCACAATACTTTACAAAATTTGTCATACATGCTAGGTCTATACATGACATTAAAAAAACATTTCTTGTCTAATATATCAATTTATATATGATTTAATCTTCAAATCCTCATATAAACTTTGCCCCTCCAGTATTTTCCAAATAGTCCATTATTAGTTTCTACTCTTAAAAAAGTAATAGTTTAAATTTTCTTTTAATAAACATATAAATCTCTCATTTTCTGTCAATCCATCAATTTTAATAATAAAAAGTCCTTATAAATCAACCATTTATCTCTATTCCTTACTTCTATTCTATTCTATAAAATGCATCTTACATACTAAGTCTGTAAATCACATTAAAAAACATTTCTTATCTAATATATCAATTTATATATAATTTAATCTTCAAATCCTCTTATAAGCTTCGCCCCTCCAACATTTTCCAAATAGTCCATTAATAGTTTCTAATCTTTAAAAGAGTAATAATTGAATTTTCTTTTAATAAACGTGTCAATTTATCCTTTTCTGCCAATCCATCAATTTTAACAATAAAAAGTCCTTATAGGTCAGCCATTTATCTCTATTCTTTACTTCTATTCTATTCTATGAAATGCTTCTTACGTTCTCCTGGTGCCTCCCTCATGTCTATCTTATATTTCTCTAGAAATGTTTTAACTTTTAAAGTAGAAATTATCCTTAACTTTTGTTCTTTAAACACTTTCTGTTCTCTAAAAATTTTATCTATTTCCAAATCTAGGTCTTGTTCTTTTATCTCCAAGGGTTTATCTAATATAGAAACAGTCCTTTCTCCTACATCTTCATTCAACTGTTCTGGAACTGCTCTCCGTCTCAAAATGCACTCCTTCTCTCTCATTTCTTTATTAAATGGTGTCATCACTTCCAGAAGTTTTCTCATCTCTGACTGAAGAGGCTCCACCGAGGCTCCAGGTGTTAATGCCATGATTGTCATAATGTAGATAGTTTCCCTGTAAGAGAGAAAAGGCAAAAAGGAAAAAAAGGGAAAAAAAAGGAGAGGAGAGGGGGAAGACAAAGACAAAGAACAAACAGAAAAAAGGGACTACTATTTTTTCTTCTCTTTCTCTTTTCTCTCCTCTTCTCCCCCTTTAATAATAGGAGAATAAAAAAACTTTTAAAAATAAAAATAGTCCTTTAAATGTAGTTATCAGAATAGCAAAAAATCTAGTCCATAAAAATTGTATGTCCAAGCGTAAGAGCAAGTAAATAAAAGATAAAAAAAGAACAGAGAGGTTCTATTGTAGTCAAAATAATAACAAAAAAGATAAACAATCCCAAGGTTTCTCACGGCAGCTTATATCCACACAGTCCAACCATGAATAAGTCGTCTAATTTATATACAGAAGGAGTCCAAGGCATTCATAAAAATTCTATAAAGTGACTTATATAATCCAAAAAATATTCAAACACTTATGGAGAAAAGCAAAAAGAGTTCTTTCATAATAAAAATCCCAAACAGGTAGAAGAAAGAATATCAAATCAGTAATTCATTTATCCATAAAAACTTTAAATCCAGTCAAATTAGTCCCCAAAGGAAAAAAAATACTTATAATTGCAATAAGGATGAAAGCAAACCAAGAGTAGAAATATTTAGAATCAAAAGAGAAAGTCACTCAGCCCACTCCAGGCAGAGTCAACTATCTTTCCAAACCCACCGTTCAAACACTCCTCTGACAAGAAAGAAAAATAAAACACCAGCATCTATAAATCACAGTCCAGAGATAAATCCTAGTGCTTAATAAATCCAGTAATATTAAAAAAAAAAAGTGCAACTAAAAGGCTGGATGAGGAGCTACTTAACTTATTTAGTTTCACGGTTTCTGCAGAGCTTTCATGTTAGTTCCAGTCGTCTGTTACCACTCAAATCTCCCTTCCCCTGTAGTGGGAATACAGGGGTCAGGATAGAGCAGCAGGTTCGACGACCCTTGTGATAAATCTTCTGCTCACCCTCTCTTCGAGGGTGATTTTTCAGCGATTTTCTCGCCGCAGACAGAAAACCGCGGAGCTATCAGCTCTTCGCTCCACTCAGTCCAGCACCCGGAAGCGAAAGTGAAAAAAACACACATTATCTCAATAAAAAACACTTGGCTACAATGCAAGCATTCTCAAAGAATTATTCTCAAATCACTAAGTTGCAATGCAAGCACGCCATTCCTCAAAAAAGAAGACATATTTTAAAAAATCCAGTGGTGATGTAAACATAGTTCTTCCCCAAAGGTTAGGCTACAATGTAATTCCCATGGCCACCAGCACCATGGGAAGAATAAGAGATTTATTTAAGAAAGTTACAGAAAACAAGGAAATTCCTCATGCAGTGATGGGCATGGAAAAAGAAAGAGGAGGCAAAGATCTTCTGGGGAAGAAAGATACACAGAAGACATGGTGCAAATTATACTGCAGATCTGTACAAGAAAAATCCCCAAATCATTGATACATATGAAGGTTTGATCACTGAACTACAGCCAGACATTCTGGGAAGTGAAGTTAAATGGGCCCTAGAAAATATTGCTAAAAGCAAAGCTGCAGTTGATATTACGCAGCAAAAATATTCCTTGCGGTTACAAGGTTATGACAGAGGGAAGGGTTCGTGAAGCCCTATTGGAAGTGGGGGACTCGACTGAGGAAGAATTCCAGCCGGCGGGAAACAACAAGAGCCTGTTCTAAGCGGCACTGAAGGGCAGGCAATTATAAATGGGCACGAAGATTCCATGGTGAGTTGAAATTGCCCAGCAATGCTGGTGAGAGTACAGGTAGAGACATTAGGGGGTCATGGCAGCATGAATCTAGTGGGGATGCTGGATTTGGGGTGTACCAGATGTCTCATACATCCTGCCCTGGTGACTGGACTGAGACTGAAAGTGAGAAGGCTGAAAGAGCCATCAGTTTCATTCAACTTGATAGGACGGAGATGAAAGGGGGCCCAGTAGAGTACTGCACTGAAGTGGTTTGGATGTGAATAGGAAGCCATGAAGAGACTGAGATTTATAGTGGCTCCTATTTCTGATCAACCTGTAGTATTGGGATTGGCTTGGTTGCGAGCCCAGAACCCCCAAGTGAATTGGGTCACTGGACAATTAACTTTCACCGATGGAGTTCATAAGGGGTTAACCCCTGGAGAGCAGAAGGACGAGCCTGAGCTAATAGGCACAGCATCCGAGATGTGGGGGGAAGTGGCAGGAGAGGAGAACAATCTCATCCCTGTGCAGTACAGAGATTTAAAAGAGGTGTTCGGAGAAGTGGAGTCTAACCAGCTCCCACCTCATAGGAAGTCAGACTGTGCGATAGAACTGGAACCAGGCACCGAATTGCCCAGAACTAAACTGTACTCCATGACTCCCAAGGAACTAGAGGCGTTGCAGGAGTTCATTGACAAAAACTTAGAACGAGGGTTCATTCGCCCAGCCACTTCATCAATGGCTGTGCCTGTTCTTTTCAGAACCAAGGGTGGATCACTGAGGTTGTGCACTGATTAATGGGGGTTGAATGCTATCTGTACTTCCAATAAATACCCCTTACATGCTTGCCCACCTATCAAGGGGGAAGATCTTTACCAAATTAGACTTAAGGGAAGTGTACTTCCGAGTTAGAATTCGGGAGGGAGATGAGTGGAAAACAGCGTTTAATTGCCAGCTGGGGTCCTTTTGAGTACTTACTAATGCCCTTCGAATTGAGAGGGGCCCCTGGGGTCTTCATGCATTTAATAAATGAAGTGTTACATGATTTCCTGTACCGGGGGGTGTTAGTCTATTTAGATGATATCCTGATTTACACTGAAACAATAGAACATGTGACTTTAGTGAGGGAAGTGCTGAAACGGTTACTGCAACATCAACTGTATGCTAAATTGTCAAAATGTGAATTTGATGAGCAATTAGATTATCTGGGGTATCAGGTATCAAGCAAAGGGATTGAAATGGATCCGGTGAAGGTGTGAGATGTAGTGGCTTGGGGACTACCTCGAACTAAGAGACAGTTACAGAGTTTCTTGGGGTTTGCAAATATTCACCGACAATTCATACACAATTTTGCACAGGCAGCTTTACCCCTCACTGATTTACTAAAGCAGTGCTTTCCAAACTGCTGCCGTTGGCGACACACCAATGGCGGTGGTGGCGCGCGCATGCATGGTGGCGGTGCCGGGGGGCGCGTGGTGGTGTGAACAGTGGCGGCGGCTTCGCTAAAATGCGGAAGTGTTGATGGTGTGCCAAGCAAACCGCCGCCGCGCGCACCCCCACACCACCACGCACGCCCCCGCGCCACTTCGCAACACACTAAACTGTGTGTTGCAACACACTAAAGTGTTGCAACAGAGTTTGGAAAGCTATGTACTAAAGGTGAAGGGGGACCCTAAGGTGGTGAAAAGACCGGGGGCGAGTCTGCAGTGGACGACAGACTGCCAAGAGGCTTTTGAACAGCTGAAGGCATTGTTCACTTCGGAGCCAGTATGAAACCACCCTGACCCCATGAAACCCCTAATCATGCAAATGGACGCATCAAATGTTGCTGTTGGGGGGATTACAAAAGGATGGGGAAGGGAACCTGAAACCTTGCACATACCTTTCCCACAAGTTTACTGACACGGAACGCCGCTGGCACATATGGGAAAAGGAAGTGTTTGCAGTACGCTGGGCTTTGATGAATTGGAGGCATTTACTAGAAGGGGCAGCTCACCCCTTTGAAGTTTGGACAGATGACAAGAATTTAGAAGCGCTGCGCGCTCCAAGAAAGTTAAACCCCAAGCAGATTAGATGGACTCAATTCTTTAGTACATAGCTTTCCAAACTGTGTGTTGCAACACTTTAGTGTGTCGCAACACACAGTTTAGTGTGTCGCAAGAGTTTGGAAGCGGTGGCAGCGGCGCGGGGGCGTGCAAAACTGATGTGTGGTTGCAAACTAATAAAGCAAACCTGACAGAAATGAGTTCTGGTGGAGTGGGGATAGGCTGTATATCTCAGAGCCCCTGAGAAGGAAAATACTTGAGATGCCACGATGCGAAGTCGGCTGGTCACTTCGGATTCCTAAAGACTTTGCACCTTTTGAGGCGGCAATTCTGATGGCCATCCCTTCGCAAAGACATGGAGGAATATGTAGCCAGTTGCCCAATCTGTGCCATGGCCAAAAGAGTGGGGGGAAACCCAGAGGGCTATTGAAGAATGTGGCAAGCCCCACCCAACCTTGGAAGCAGATAGCTATGGACTTTATAGATTTACCAGAGAGCCACAAGGAGACAGTGATTTGGGGAGTAACTGATTTATTTTCAAAGCAAGCCCATTTCATTCCTTGCACTAGTATACCAAATGCAGGACAGCTGGCCAAGATGTTTGTGCAACACATTTATAGATTACATGGGACCCCTGAACGAATCATAAGCAACTGGAGCGTACAATTCATCTCCAAATTTTGGAGGGCATTCCTAAAGATAATTGGTGTGGGACAAGGTTTAAGCTCCAGCCATCATCCGGAAATGGACTGAGGCTGTGAACGTACTAACCAAGTGTTGGAGCAGTACCTTAGATGCTACGTAAGCTATCAGCAGGACAATTGGGTGGACCTACTTCCATTTGCTGAAGTGGCTTATAATAATTCAGTACACCAGAGTACGGGGTTTCCCCCTTTCCAAGTGAACAGGCAAGAGTTCGTGGCATTCCCGGAGTTGCCAAAAGATAAAACCGAAATTGTTCCATTGGATGAGTGGATGAAATGGATAGTTGACGGGTGGCCAATAATAGAGAGGGCGTTGGAAGATGCCAAAGAAACTTTCAAAAAATACGCTGACTGCAAAAGGGCACCAGAATGGCAACTGAAAGTGGGGGAGAAGGTGTATTTATCTACGAAATTTCTAAAATCCTCACAACCCTCAAAAAAGCTGGGTCGAAGATACGTGGACCTTTCCCTATCACCAAAATTATCAATGTGACAGTACAGTTACAGCTACCAAAAAAATTGAGAAAAGTCCACCCCGTTTTTCATTGTAGTCTGCTGAAACCAGTTAGACTCGGAACGTTGGCACCCAGAGCAACCTACACCAGTTCCAGTAATGGTCGATGGAGAACAGCACTTTGAAGTGCAAGAGATACTAGATTCCAGATGGCAGGGGGAGGGGGGTTGCAGTACTTAATACAGTGGAAACATTTCCCCAGATCTGAGAGTGAGTAGGTGGAGAGTCATCATGTACAAGCACCTAACTTAGTGAACAAGTTTCATGACAAATTCCCAACCAAGCCGAAATAGAGGGTTTGAGAAAAGGGAGGGGAACCTATGTAACGGGTGAAGTGTAATGCATTTTGTATATAAAGCACTAAAGGCATGGGATTTATGTTTAGGGGGGCAGTATGTCAGGATGTCATCCATGCCATCCTACCATGGCACCAGGAAGGAACATCCCACCAGTCTGTTAAACTCACAGGGTCGTGTAAAGTAGGGAAGAATGCTGGTGATGGGGCTTTGATGTATTCACATAACTGCAAACATGTTAATCAAAGTATCGTGCCGAGCGATTCAGCACCCAGGATAGATCAAAGGGTGATATCACTGCATTAGTTGATTCAGATCCAGAAAGACCTGAAAACTGAGAGACGAAGGGAAAAGCGACCGAGCCGCGAATCCCGATGTTGGTGGTGGGAACTTGGAGATTCTTAAACTGTTGGTTGTGGGAGCTTTGTTCACTCGAGTCTTTAACGTGCAATGGATCACTGGCTTTAATAAACGTTCCTTCATATCCCTAAGGGGCTTGTGTCAGGAACCCTGATTTTATACTCAACTGATCGAGGGCATCACATAGGGACTGTCAAGGTCATAGTTTTCCCAGTAGTAACATGACTGAAATATGGATCACCAGAAAGACTGAAGAAGAAAAATGAATGTGGTTCTGGAGAACATTGGTGAGAGTAACTTGGACCACAAAAATAAATCAAAACTAGGTGAAATAAAACCAGACTGCTCAGTGGAAGCACTAATAAAGTTAAATCTTGGACATATTAAAAAAAGATACTTATATATATTGTATGTCAGTGTTACTATTTGGCAAGCTGCACCTGCATTTTGTCTGGACTAATTAGTTTTCATGCAACAAACAGTTCAGAACAACTGGGTCAGTTGGCCAGCAGCCATGTTTCTAGCCCTATCATCTACCATAAAGGTTCTTTTTTAAATCCCCTCCAGATTGGAGGACCCTCCTCCCCCCATGATGGTATTATTAGGGGTAGCAAAACTTGTAGGGCCCCTCTGGAGCTTGACCTGGATCACAAGCATCAGAAGGCACAGTAAACCCTTTGATAAGTTTCACACGGCATGGGGGAGAAATTGGTGGACTGATGGGGGATTTAGTTTAGCTTCAAGCATGACAAAATGAGCAGGGAATGTGTGTACTTGTGTTTCTGTTTGCGAGGTATGTGGGTGTAAAAGAGGAAAAAACAGTTGTTATGGAAAGATGGGGTCAATTACTTTTATGAATGGGATAAGAGTGTCCCTCTTTTGGGGGTAGATGGACGATGGCAAAATTAGATAGATAGATAGATAGATAGATAGATAGATAGATAGATAGATAGATGATAGATAGATTGATTTTGTAATTATAGTAAATCAGTAGACATTATTTTGGTTATTCTCTCTTGACTCTGCCCTTTTATGGAATGTGGCTTCTGCCACATACATCTATAGTACATACATATAGGCACACAAAAGTATGATACATATGCACACATTTATTTGGGAGCAGAAGCAGCCAGGATTGATTTCAATCAGAGTTCGTAACCCTAGACTGGAAAAGCTTGGCATTGTAAAATATTTTTATGCATGTTGGTAATTTTTGATCATCTTAAACTCAAATCCATCTTTTCAGATAAATATGCCTATTTTTTTTCTTTCTTGTATGAGATTAAGCAATTTATTTATTTATCAAATTTATGTGGCTCCCCATCTCACACAAGGTGACTTTGGGCGGTGTACATTTTTGTCCCCTGCACTGCCACACTGACAAGGACTTTATACTGAAAGATTAAGTAGAGAATTGTGAAACATCTTCCATCTCCTTCTCAATTATGACGCACAAGAAATGGACACAAAATAGAGGAGTTGGGCAAGTGCTAGAAGGCAGAATACTGTATCCTCCAACGTTCCTGAGATGATATTGATGCCATCTTAACCCCATTCATTTAACAGGCTACACCCTGCATTAACCCAAGCACCGAATGAAATTTGCATACTGTATTTGTCAAATGATTTTAACAGCGTCTTTTCTAAACTATTAAAAGACATGATGTAAGAGAATTGGTTATGTCTATTACAGACTAACACTTCATATCATCAGTTACATTTACCCTCCGCATTGGAATCAGATAGGAGATCTCTCTAACAGAACTTAGCATAAATTTCACCACCTATCATCCTTTTACAAATATCCGGGGTTTCAAATTTTGAAATTGCATGTTTGCTCTAGACACCATCTATTGCATAGACAGCATACTCAAAAATGCCTTATAAGTGCTTGATAAAGAAGTATCTTTATTATACAGAAACTTATATTTTCAAAGCAATTCTAATTCTGACATATGTCACAAATTTACCTATATTTACATTATAGTGATCATGTACTTTAATATAAAGTGACCTGTTCACTGTTAAAAGTGGAACTGCTACTGTTTCTACATTCTAGAGATTCCAGCAAGGTAACAGTTTATTCCAACACATGCTTCATTAAAAAATTAATTATATTTTCACCTTAGATAAGGTATAGGCATTCACTGTTGTGAAGATTTACTTTACAAATTCCACTTTGCTAGTTTTCAACAAAAAGGAAATATTCCCAAACCCTGACATACTGATTTATCACAGGGAAACATTCCTGTCTGACATCAGAAACAAAAGGTATCATTTCCTTAAGATCTTTTAAGATGCACACTCCACTTCCTTTTCTTGGCACTTACGCTTAACTTTAAAGCTATTTGAATAGCATGGCAATGAAGTGTTTTGCCCATTGGAGAAAACCACTAATTTTAAATAGTTTGTTTTACAATTGCAATTGTTCAAAAAAAGTCTAACATAACAGGACTATTAGACATAGTCACAGTATTTCAATTTAGGAATGTTCTTCTGAGGTTTAGTGCTGCCACGCATAGTATAGGCAGCGCAAAAAGCTTCAATTTCCACAGCTTTCAGATCAAAATAGGTTTTCAGATGAGTCTTGCAGTATATATACTCTTGATTGCTGGCTTTCACAAAGCAAATACTAAATATGATCTCATTTTAATTCAGAGCAGAAAACAGATCACCAATATACTTAAGAAAAGCCAAGCAAAAAAAATTTTTTTACCCTGCAAACAGACTTGATCAAGTTCTGAAATGGCTTCATTTTTCAATTTTGCAATTCTCAATTATTTGCTAGCAGGGAGATTGGCAGGATGTCTCCTAAGTAATGATTTCAGCTTAAACCGTTAGGCTTCTATCTTAAGTCACTGAATCTCCCCAAACTGCATTCAAAATGCATGTTAGCAGCTGACTGGAGGCAGAATTCACCATCACCTTTTCCCCCTAATCCCTCATGATCAGAAGACACGTTGCTGGAACAGCTCACTGCAGACAAGTGGTTATAAGCAGACAAAAAAACAAGATGCAAACTGCTTTTTGCTTTGCACGCGGCAGGCTGGTGATATACTGGTACCCACATCATGAAGTTCTAGGTCACATGAGCAGCAGGACTAATGAAGGTAGTTTTAGCAAGCACCAACAGTCAATTTCCAGAAAATATACAGCAGCAGCCAAATCTCTTCTCAGGCCTCATTTTCTCCCAGAGTAGTGCAACCAGAAGACAAGACCCATAACAAGATACAGGTAATTTGTTGCATGACTGAAACAATTGCCTTTACTGAAAAAAATAAATAAATTGGGGAAAACAAGAACATAAGGTGAGCAGAGATGGAGCAAATGAATTACCCTGAGGTACAGAGCTATGGTGGTTCAGAAATACTCCTCTCTTCAAGACAGCCAGCGTCCAATTAGCAACAACGCTGGCTTTGCTCAGGGATCAGCCTTGGAAGGCGAGGGAGACAGTCACTGCCATTTGTAGATTTTCACCATCTTCTCGGTCAAAGTAGCAAGGAAGCTGCTGCGATTCACCTCATAAGGACAGACATCCAACACAGGGAGGTCAGCTGGGAGTTTCTGAAGCAGAGTTCCGCTTCCTGCATCCCAGAGCTTCAGGATAAAATGGAAAAAGGCCGTAATTCACCAGACACCTTGCTGGGCAAGACATGGTTCTATAGCTTCAGCAAACTACAATGTTTTATAGGAATTGCGACTTCCCAATAAAGCTAAACTCCCTTCCCGTCCCCTGATAAATGGTTTTTGGAAGAGTTCAGAATAGAGACATAAAGACCAAGTACAACAGCCAGAAAAACTAGGGACGAACCTCCCTCCACCTCAAGACCTTCTCGCCTCTAATACAGAGCATTGCACGGAGTAATACTGGGTCTATGTGCCTCACAGCTGAGGTCATCGTTTTCCTCCCAGTCTCCTGTCCCTGAGGACATAAGTAGGGAGGACAGACAGCTCCGGTCCCACCTCAGTGTTCTGCTACGCAGGGGGCTCTCTAACGGCATGGATGTATACTATGGCAACTGCAACATGCTTGTAGCCACACTGCACTACTCTTATCACTCTGGGGTCTTTGTGACTGCAGTTGTGGAAGAAGAGGAAAAGCCATCAACGATAGAAGTACCCAGCACTACCAACAAAAGGCAAACTTTTTATCCAAAATTAAGGCAATACCATGGCAGAGTTAGATGCTTCATCTCCAGCACACACAAGGATGCTGCCATCATCTTCAGGACTCTGAAAGATGGCATTTTTGGTCAGGAGTTTGCATGTTGGACCTGCAGTGAGAGTTTGAATGGGGTTACACGAACAGACAACACCATCCGCTCTATCTGTCAGCTGAGTAGACGTCAGCTCCATTACCACACACTGCAAACAGTTGTTGTTTCTGTCTGTGAAAGGAAGAGGAAATTGGAAAAAAGTTAAGAATTCGGAAAGTATCAACACACAATGCTGCAGAAACATCTAAGAGAGATTCCTGTCTGATAGATGCTTGGTTTCCTTAAAAAGGTAAAGGTACCCCCCACACATTTGTGCAGTCGTGTCCGACTCTAGGGGCCAGTGCTCATCTCCGTTTGTTAGCCAAAGAGCCAGCGTTGTCCGAAGACGCTTCCACGGTCATGTGGCCGCATGATGCGTGCGGAACGCTGTTACCTTCCCACCGAAGTGGTACCTACTCATCTACTTGCATTTGCATGCTTTCGAATTGCTAGGTTGGCAAGAGCTGGAGCTAGTGCGGGAGCTCACTCCGCACGCAGGGCTAGGGATTCGAACCTCCGAACTTG
This sequence comes from Charina bottae, assembly GCA_023362775.1. Lineage (NCBI taxonomy): Eukaryota > Metazoa > Chordata > Lepidosauria > Squamata > Charinaidae > Charina > Charina bottae. The sequence goes on from JALMGJ010000015.1 coordinate 2,395,652, forward strand.
CAATCTTCCGATCGACAAGCCTGGCGTCTTACCCGCTGAGCCACCACGCCCCTTTGGTTTCCTTAGAATACTGCTTATATGCACATTGAGATCAAAGTAATCCTGTTTTATTCTACTCTGAGTGCCAAGGTAGGGCTTAGCACCTACTACATGAGTGCTGTTAGTAACAATCTCTGCAACTTTGCTTGTGAAGCAGGATTTCAAACCAGGGCAAAAGGAAAAAATCAGACTCATCATGGATGTGTTGGAGCTGTAACCCTCGACATTTCCAGGCAGCAAAGAGAAAGGACCTGTTGGCTGGGGATTCTGGGACTCTGAAGGGTACTGTGTTGGGAAAGGCTGGCATTAGTCCTTGTCCTTCAGGTGGAAGCAACGGCCGTGGGAAGAAATGGAGAGCTCAGGCTATGTCCATGATCCAGGCGTCCAATGTACAGTAAATGAACTAATACTGAAGATTCTCTCCTCCATCTTCAAATCCCTTAACTGATAAGTAGGAGGCAGCCAGAATAGTGCCCAAAATAAACTGCCTCCAATGCGCTACAGTTCAACAGAAAGAGCCATCCAAATTCACCCTCCCATTTGTAAGTAACAGAGCTGACAGGAACCCAACATGAACAAGCAAAGTGCTATCAAGAGGTTACACCATCTGATTAAATGAAAGGGGAAGGGGGGAAAAACACAATGCTTTCTCGGGGACGGACTGTCCAGATTCTATGCATCCACTGGGCAAATCCCAACGCTGAGCAAAAATATCCACAGATGACAACTTACTGGGCCTGAATGTTGCAAGGCAGTGCCGTGTGCTGGCTTCTGTCTGAAGGTCAATACAACCTCCAGGTTCAAGGAGGAGATCGTGAGGTCGGTAGGAATTGCTAGACTTCTGTTCCCAAAAACAGGCTCCTTCCAGCGTCCCAGACACCAGTCCACCATACGGCAGTGAGGCTGAAGCCATTCGAGGAAGATAAGATAAAGATACCACAGGGCACCTGATGGAGACAAAGAGAACTGCAAAATCAGTATTGTCAGGCTATGTATTGTCAGGTATTATCAGGACAATAGGTATTGTCAACCCTATGGTTTCCTATGGTTTTTCCTAAATGAAAAAATGAAAATCTTAAAAGGAATGTTTAAAAAAGATTTCAAAGAAAGTTGAAAATTAGAGATCATCTAATTTAGTTCAACTGTTGCTAAGACTGAAATCCCCTGCCTACTTCAGAGTAAACATTATTAAATATACTGTAGGGCAGGGCTTTCCAAACTTTCCCCGTTGGCAACACACCAGCGGCGGCGCACGACACACCTGGGCCCCGCAGGCGGCACAGTACTGTGTCGCGACAGAGTTTGGAAAGGTATGCTGTAGGGGTAAGAATGGTAACTTGACTCACATCACTCACAACTGCTCAGAATTCCAGGAAAGTCTGAGATAAGAGTCATCAATGTAGTACTACAAGCATGATAAATTTTCTCCCCAATTTTGCCCTTGCTGTTTTCTCTCCAATTCCCCACCCACAAGAATGCTGATGCCTGCAGTGACTTAAGGAGTGGAAATGCCCCTTTGGCAAGATTACCTCTGACACTAGCCAGTCTGACCCCCCCTTGCTCTCACCAGGTTGGAGACTTTTATCCTAGACCACAGCAAGGAGTTTGCATTCTGTATCCAAGCCTTTCAGATTCTGTCAAGAAAATTATGTTCGTAGCCCACAGCATGAAGGATTTTTCAAATAATATGCAGCCTTAGAAATGAACTTGTTTTTATCACGGAGATATTTTAAAATCTTCCATGGGCTCAATTTAGTGTTTGGAAAGCAATGTTACCTTACAAAAGCCATACCTGGACTTCTGTGGAGCCAGTTCCTGGACGTGGGAGCTTGTGTCCCGCAGATCATAGACCAAGATAGAGCCATTAGCGAGCCCAGCATAGACGTAGTTGGTGTCGTCAAGGCACCAGCAGCAGCACCAGATGGGGCGGCTGGCATTATAGGTCTGCACAACAGTGTTTGTGGTTAAGCTGAGAGAAAAGGATACAAGAGCTTCTCAGCATCAGCGCCCATTCCCACCTAGCGCCTTTCCCCTTGGCCCATACTACCCAACAGCGATAATGGCTACAGTCCAGGCTAGGAGACCATCTCCCAGACAAGACCGCATGCCAATTCCCTGAGCCGTGCAGGGAAGAGCCTCTTCGTTACCGGTATTCACCTTGTAAGCCTGAGTGTATGGTCCAAAGAAGCAGATAAGAGCAAACCATCTGTGCGGCTGCTGAAGGCCAGGCCCCGGATCTGCTTGCTGTGGATGGGGACATACTGACTGCTCTTCAAGTTGACAGCACTCATCATCTTAATTCCATAACCTCGGACACAAAGAGGCCAGTTAGCAGAATCCTCACTTTCTGAAGTACCTTCCTTTGATTGAGGCAGCAATCCCACCTCTCCTTCTAGCCCCAACCCCTTGGCTTTGGCTGCTGACTCACCAGGAAGGAGAGTGCTTTGTGGAGAGGGCTGAGAGACCACAAGGCAGCTCAGGGGATCACAGTATGCCATAACCCGGCAGCTGCCCACCTGGGAGACCAGAAAGGCTCTCTCAAAGTGGTACTTGTGCGGACCCTGGCTGGAGGAGAGGCAGCCGGGGAAGCAGGAGCGGGCGCTGCTGGACTGCTGAGTGGAGCTGGCGTTGTGCCGGACCAGCAAGGCTTTCAGCTCCTGCAGAGGGGAGAGACAAAGGCGAGTGGAAGGGAAGCCCCGAGTACCGGCTGCTTCTACATAAAGGGCATGATTAGGCAACGGGAGGGCTATCCAGGCCCCTCCAGGTGTTTTTGCGAACAACTCTCAGAAACCCCATCCACTTGATGTACAGATTAGGCTTGTGGAAATCGGGGTCCAACACAGTTTAACCAGGTCTGCAAAGCACCCTGCAGTTAACAAGACATCCAAGTTCACAGAAGTCAGGAAGGAAGACAAGTCGCCTGAGGGAATATTAGGAGACTAATGCTTGTAGAGAATGGACTGAGAGAGATCATGGCTAAAGGAACCAACTCTCCCCAGCCCAAATCCAACAAGTCTGTTATTAAATTTGTGTCACTGAAACATCCCCCCCAAACCAAACAAGAAAGTGTAAGGTAAGGTTTCCCCTTCCAGTCGTATCCGGGTCTAGGCGGCGGCGCAATATTTGACTGAAATTCAAATTCTGTGAAGAACAAGAAAGAAATCATTTCCTTCCATTCCTCTGCCAAGGTCAGGGATTCCCAACCTATCTGGATGGCTGCAACTTTAAGAACATGTTATAAGTGCTCTTGTAAAATGGCAACCAAGTGGGATTGATTTATTCACCGAAAGGCAGCCATGGGGGACATACCCAGCCACAAAACATCAATTGGCCAGCATGCTTATCAACATTTCCCCAGCCAGGTGTTCTAAATCCCAGTTAACTTTGCCTTTCCCTAGGCAAGCAAGCATTCATTTTTACCTATTTTTACCTATTTATTGTTTTATTGTAATTTTATATGTATAGATTTTAACCATTGTTATGCTGTAAACTGCCCAGAGTACCCTATTCGGGGAGATGGGCGGGGATAAATTAAAACAATAAATAAATAAATAAATAAACAAACAAACAAACAAACAATTAAATTAATTTTTTTAAAAAACAAAAACAAAAACAGAAACAAATTCATTCATTCATTCATTCAATTCATTCATTCTACCTGGAATGCCACTGAATTTTCCCTAAGAACCTGTCACGAATGGCACCCTGCCTTGGTGCCATCCTGACATGACACCAGCTGGAGAGCAACGGCAGATGTGCAGAAAGTAGGAAGCCGATGTTGATTCAGCACCATGGACCATTAAGCGCAAGATCAAGAGGTGTGTGACGACTTAGAGGAATTTGTTGAAAGGGGGGGAATGCTTGTATTTATACTGTTACTTGTAAAACTGTAGTTACTCCAATCTTTAACTTGCTTTGGAATCACTGCTCAATAAAGACTTCTAAACTGGTTCGTGTCAGAAGTACTGATTAATTGGGCAAAGGAACAGAGCCTTGACAGAACCTTTTCAGAGTCCACTGGTTCATATAAAGCCGAGCAAGCTCCAAGGAATGTCTATAGGGATGTCTGTGCCCCTTGGCAACCATGCCGGGGACTCCATGTGTGATGATCCACTCCTTTGATGTTAATTTAGAAACTCTTAGCACAAGCCATGGTAGGAGATGAAAAAGTTCTTTTATTAATACAAGTGAATAGAATTGATGCAAAGAGCAGATTGAGCAAAAGCGCACGCAATCACAAATTTAAACATGCCAGTTTCCACTTACTCCTACCAACCCCTCCCTTATCGTCTCAGTTCCCATAACTCTAAACTGCCAGCCTTTTGATGATCCCAACTGAACGACCTTGCTGTCTGGTTCCCGTCTCTCCTCCTTCCACATTCAAACGTCTTGCATGCCATGCCTATCTCTAACAGTTCTACTGCTGTCTTGCAAGCATGCTAACTAATTACTACAAGCCCCATGTACCTAATAACTACAAACTCCATTATCTTTGGCTGGATGGCATCCTGACACCATGATAAGATAAAAGGTAAAGGTTCCCCCCGCACATTTGTGCAGTCGTGTCCGACTCTAGGGGCCGGTGCTCATCTCCGTTTCTTAGCCGAAGAGGCAGCGTTGTCTGAAGACGCTTCCGCGGTCATGTGGCTGGCATGACACACGCGGAACGCTGTTACCATCCCACCGAAGTGGTACCTATTCATCTACTTGCATTTGCATGCTTTCGAATTGCTAGGTTGGCAAGAGCTGGGAGCTCACTCCGTCATGCGGGGCTAGGGGTTCGAACCTCCGGACTTGTGATCTTCCAATTGACAAGCCTGGCGTCTTACCCGCTGAGCCACCACGCCCTCTCTCCCATAAATAAGATGCAATTTTTTTTTCAAACAGCATGTGAGACAGATTACAGATGTCCTGCCTAATGATTGCAGCTACACTTACTGTGACAATCTCGACCCTTTAGCTCAGAGCTTTCCAAACTGTGTGTCGGGACACGTTAGTGTGTCGGCTGCAGTGTCTGAGTGTGTTGTGGCTACTGCTGCCTCCGAGCCCTACCAGGATTCCGCGCAGGTCCTAGTGCCTGCCTTGTGCCTTGCTGCCTCCAAACCTGCTGTGATTCCGTGCAGGTCCTAGTGCCTGCCTTGTGCCCTGCTGTAAGAGTGTGTCGCGAAATGATGCATGTCTAAAAAGTGTGTCACCAACATGAAAAGTTTGGAAAGCTCTGCTTTAGCTAATAAGAGCACTCCTTACACAAGTCACGTAGGAATATGAAGAAGTCTTTATTATACTAGTGGTCCATGACACGTTAAAGATTCGAGTGAAGTGTGTCCCAGTGTTCTACAAATTAATAGCTTCCAAGTCCCCCTCCCTTTTTTTGGGCTTTGCCATTGAGTGCAATCCTTTCTGGTCTCTCTGTTTCCTTCCGTTCCTGTTTCAATCCACTGACACGGTGATTCGCCCTTTTGATCTCTCCTAGGTGCTGAATCGTTTGTCTTGTTTCCTTTGATTTACATGTTTCCAGTTCTCCGGATACACTAGGCTTCCGCTTTACCTGTCTCGCAATTTTACTATCACAGCTTGGCGCCATGGCAGGATGGCATGGATGACATGACACTTACCTGAACTTGCTGCTTAAGTTTGCTACACTCCTCTGTCATGACTTGCAGCTGAAGGCGACTCTGTGCTGATTCCAGTTCTGCTTTCCTTCTCAGGACTTGCTCCTTTTCTAAAGAGCTATGGCAAAAAAGGGACAGATTTCATTAGTATTTTGGATGGGAGACTACCAGGAATTCCCAGACTGTAGACCGGAGTGGAAAACTGAGAAAACATCCCAGAAGAAGGCAGGGAGAAATTATTTCTCTATGGATTCCAAGGAAGCTACAAGGATTGTCCATGAAGTCACCAGGATTCAAACCTGACCCAAGAGCCTCCGTCATTCTCCCTGTATGTTACAACTTTTACAGTATAAGTCTGAAGGCAGAACTGATTTTTAAAAAGTGCCATGGGAGTCATTTTGGCTCAAGAGCAGGGTAAAAATGCTTCATATAAATATTGGTAACAAAAAGTTATAGACAGTCTCTACACACAGACAACTAAAACTTATACATGTAATAGCTCAGGGGTCGGCAAACTTTTTTTGCCGGGAGCCATTTTGACATGCTCGTGCACATTTTGAAGTGCTCGAGAGCCAGGGGGGCGGGGTTTGCGGTCGGGAGCCAATCGCGTGGAAGGGGGCGGGTTTTGCGGTCGGGAGCCAATCGCGTGGAAGGGGGTGGGGTTTGCGGGCGGGGGCCAATCGCGCACACTTAGGGCCTGCTGCCGCCATGCCCGCTGCAGTGCCCGCCGCCACCATGCCCGCTGCCACGACTGCGCAGGCGGCGCTGCCTGCCTGGCACTTGGGCGCTCCGGCTGGGGTGCAGCGGGACGGGAGCATCGCCGGCGGCCCGCGAGGACCGGCCAGGGAAGGCGCGCGGGCGGAGCGCCCGAGTGCCAGGCAGGCAGCTCCGCCCGCGTGCCTTCCCTGGCCGGTCCTCGCGGGCCGCCGGCGATGCTCCCATCCCGCTGCACCCCAGCTGGAGCGCCCAAGTGCCAGGCGCGCCTTCCCTGGCCGGTCAAGATCCCTTCCCCGCCCCCAGCAGAACCAAATATGTTAAAAAGTGGGTAGGTAAAGCACGCTCGCGTAAACATCCTGGTTCCTTCATGATCAGTTGAGCAGCAGCCACGCAGCAGCAGCAAGCGGGCGTCTTCGACAAATTGCTCTGGAAGGGGGCGGGGGAGGTTTGGAAGAAGAAGGGAAAGAGAGGCTCGACTGCTCCAGTCGCTTCTCTTCCGGAGCCGCTCACGCCCCCAGTCCAGGCAAAGTAAAGCTGGTGGGGAATCCAGCGCGGGAGCGGGGTTTGCGGGCGGGAGCCAATTGCGCACACTTAGGGCTGTGGGGTGGAAATGTGCTGCTTTTGCACGGAGAAAAAGATTTAGCAGAGCAGCAAAGAAGAGGTTAAGGCAGGGCTTTCCAAACTTTTGCTGTTGGCGACACACCAACGGCCAGCCCACCAAAACCTGGAAGCACCGGCAGCGGTGCTTCCAGGTTGTCGCTGCGGCAGCAACGGCTGCCCCTTCGAAAGGGCAGGCTCCGGGGACCCCGAAAATGCCCTCGGTTCCGGCAGGGAGGCAAAAATCGCGCGTGCAGGCTGTCGGGCTTCCCGACGCACAGCTGATTGGCGCGGTGTGGGGGGACGGGGTGGAAATTCTCTGTGCTGATCAGCTGTGTGCTGGGAAGCCCCGCAACGTGCGCGCGCGATTTTTGCCTCCCTGCGGGAACCGAGGGCATTTTCGGGGTCCCCAGAGCCTGCTCTTCCGAAGGGGCAGCGGCAGCAGCGGCGTCCTGGAACCCGGAAGCACTGATGGCCCACCACCGCCGCTGCCCCTTCGAAAGGGCAGACTCCGGGGACCCCGAAAATGCCCTCGGTTCCGGCAGGGAGGCAAAAATCGCGCGTGCAGGCTGCCGGGCTTCCCAACGCACAGCTGATTGGCGCGGTGGGGGGGGGGACCGGGTGGAAATTCTCTGTGATCAGCTGTGCGCCGGGAAGCCCCGCATGCGCGCGATTTTTGCCTCCCTGCTGGAACCGAGGGCATTTTCGGGGTCCCCAGAGCCTGCTCTTCCAAAGGGGCAGCAGCAGCAGCGGTGTCCTGGAACCCGGAAGCACTGATGGCCCACCACCGCCGCTGCCCCTTCGAAAGGGCAGACTCCGGGGACCCCGAAAATGCCCTCGGTTCCGGCAGGGAGGCAAAAATCGCGGTGCAGGCTGCCGGGCTTCCCGACGCACAGCTGATTGGCGCGGAGAATTTCCACTCCGGGTGGCCTGGCAGCGCGCGCGCATGCGATTTTCACCTCCCTGCCAGAACCGAGGGCATTTTCATCAGCGCTTCCGGCTTGTCACGCGACACACTTGGGGGCCCCCGGCGACACAGTATTGTGTCGACACACAGTTTGGAAAGCCCTGGGTTAAGGTGATGGGCAAGTGCCCGTCGTCAAGATGGCTGCCGGAGACGGAAGCTTCCAAACTCTCACGAGACTGTGTGAAGCCCGTCCCCGGAGGAAAAAGAGAGGCTGGGCCTAGGCGGTTGCCAGGGGTATGCCCACAGCCACGCACACCATGCCCGCTGCCGCGCCTGCCCCGCCACACTCGCTGCCGCGCCTGCCCCCGCCACACTCGCTGCCGCACCTGCCCCCGCCACGCCTGCCTGCGGAAGAGCCACACTCAAGGGGCCAAAGAGCCGCATTTGGCTCGCGAGCCGCCATTTCCGACCCTTGTAATAGCTGATCAAGCAAGACTGGGAAAGATTAATTTGAGCCATGATGATATTAGAATATCATTACTCTGCCAAACTGTAGCCACCGCCACAGCTTTGTCATCAGCTTGCTGTAGGTCAACAGTACAGGGCTCTGGCAGTAATCGACACACCATCAGATGCGCCGGGTCTTGGGTTTCTCCGCATTCACATAATGTGTTGTCATCAGCCAACAACCCCCACTTAAATAAATTTGTCTTGCACTTTCGTACCCCCACCCTCATTCTGTTGATTGTCCTCCAAACTATGTAAGGGAGAGTGTTTCCAGCGGCCATTTCTTCCTTCGGTAAAATACTCAAGTCGGTGAGCTCATTCCTCCATTTACTTATTCGATTCTGTTCTTTGGCCCCCTCTAGGGTATTAGTTCTTGCCATAAAGCTTTTTCTAGATCAAAGTCAATGAATTGGGGGAGCATATCTGATCAGAGGGTGACGAGAGTCAGTCTCTTGCTTGGTTCTTAATAAATAAATTAATAAACAAGTTAATAACTAAATAAAAACTTGTCAGTGCAGCTGGCCAGCTGCCATAGAATAGAGATCCATCGCTACATTTCACCTCAATCTGTTGTTTCTCAGTGCAGCACTCATAGTGAGAAATTTAATGCTAATCACAGCTTGTACATACTGCAGATGCACCCACTGAATCATTAGTAGACTGTTGTTTGAAATCCTATCATTTTCTGAGTTTAGATACCAAGTTGTTTTCCTGCTTTGCTGCCTGATCTAGACTCTGCACAGATTAATCAGGCACAAAAAATCACTACAGCGTTTGTTTGATTTCCTAGACATGCCTTGTAATTATGTGAGTAACTTCATTTATTTGTTACATCTATACCATAAGATCCTTTCAGCTCAAATCTGCATGCCTTTTATGCACAAGAATAGTCTGAGAGAGGCTGGGCTGATCTACTCTGTGCACTTCAGTAAAAGATTCTTTTGGACTGGTCCTTGAGCATAAATGAGCAAAGAGTTTCATGCAGGAATATGAAGGTGATTCATGCATCAATACCTTTTCATGTTTTCCTGTTCGGTGGTGTCCAGTGCTTTCAGAGTACGGGCGTAAAGGACCACAATATCTGTGCGCTTAGCTTTCTTATTGCACTAAAACAAAACACAAAATGAGTCAGTTTCTTGCAAATAATCAATTGCTCAGCCTGTGGTGGTTTGGAATAAGAACACAGATTGAATCAATTTGCATGTTTACTTTTATCAGGGTAGCATTGATATACTTTTCTTTATGTTCATCTATGCCCTCCCCTGTATTTCTCATATGACATCCTTCAGAATGGAGCTTTTGTTATTGTGCCCAGCTCTGCCTATTAGTGACTAATGGGTCGCAGAATTCATGCCTTGAGAGGAGACAGGACGAGGATATATGCCGCCATACCTCCTTTCGTAAATACAGGGCCAGCTTGTTAGAATGACCATTAGGGCCTCGGCTCAACTCACACATCAGAACTGCTATGGTGCATTTTTAGGAATGTGTCTGAAATGTTTTCACACCATGAGGGATACCCTGTGCTTGTGGTTATCTTCTTTCCTTATCAGTTGTAAAGCAATTCTTTCCTTATTTGGGCTCTTCTGCTAGTGCCTGTGCCCCTTCAAACTGTTTTAGGTCAACTTACCATGTAAGATCTATATACCTTGTGGCTTCTGCTCTTCTGGGTGCAAGAGACCAGTGACTAATTGTAACCAGCTAACTTGGACCAATAAAACAATCATTTAGACCTTCTTTGGTAATTGATTTTTACCACAACAAACCTCAACTGCAACACAGTCCAAGTACATTTACTCCACTGTGAGTTGCACACAATTTAAAAAGTTCTCCTGAACAATAATGGTACCTTTTCCCCTTAGAACCATAAGCTCTGCAAAGTTCTATTAAATAACTGAAGAAAGAGAACTATTTCCTTCCTTGAAGTTCTGGCATCCTTCAGTGAATATTTAAATATACCTTATCAAAAAATATCTGAAAAGGTCACATGCAACCAAAATATTCTAATACATCACCCACTTAGTAGCCAAGACAAGACTAAAGTTGTTGTTTCACTGGGCAAAAGTCACTTAAAATCCCTGCAACTGCTCTTAACTTTTTATTGAAACGAGTTTCTTTAAAAGGTGGTTCTTGCTTATAGACTTTTACCTGGGGACATTTGCCTACTTGACCTTTCAGCCACCTCTCAATGCAGCTGTAGCCAAAGAGATGTCCGCAGCGCAGTGCAGCGAGACGATGCTCCCCAGCATTTGTCCACTCTTCAAAACAGATGGCACAGGTATCACCACTCTCCTCTTCCAAAGGAACTAAAGATGCCACCAGATTGGTTTTCTTTAACGGAGTTGTCTGGAAAAAGGAAAATATGGAAGCTAGCTCGGACAAATAAGAACCCAGGTATTCAACTTCACCTTCTCTCACCTTCTTTGGTTGAGCGGCGGTGACTGTAATACCATCACGGTGCTCTGTCTCATTAGAATCATCTCCAGGAGGCTGCATTTGATTTGAGCCAGATACTAAGAGAAAAAACAAGGAACACTTCACACAAGGAAACCCAAACCAGTCCACATAAAAGTGCAGCCCTACGCATAAGCTATTCAATTTAAAGAGACAAAATGAATTAGCAAGATGTTTTCAGATAATTCAAAACCACAAAAAGCTCACAGGTAATAAATATATAAAGTTCAAGGTAGACAGATTTAATCAGACTACTTTAGGAGGTTACATAAAAATATTTGGAAGGAATGAGTAAAGGACCATTACTGCACAGTAAAGGCTATGCCTGACATAAAATAATCTGCATTTGCCCAAGACATTTTGCCTTAGCTCAGCCGAGTTCCTAGAATTGTTATGGTACAAAATATGATCCACTCTATGCAACAGGAGACCCAAAGCAGCAGGAATGTCTGCAGGGTATAATCAAAACAGTCAAGATGGCATCCACAACGGACCAATCGAAGTTCTGCCTGTTTTTTATGTGCAATGCAGGCAGAGCTTCAATCATGCCATTGTAGCCGCTATCTTGACTGTTTTGAGCACATCCTGCTGACACCCTAAGTCGACTGAAGCTCATGAAAATGTCACACAAATAAGCAGATCACGCTGATCAATGATGGACAACGTGTCATGAGTCATTTACACGTTTAGATTTTCAAAGATGCGGAAACAATGCAAACCTCCCAAGCCAACTGTCCCAGGTGCTTCCACTAAGCTTCTTGCTGGCTCCTCTTCCTCCTCGGTGGAGCTGCTGCTGTTGCTGATCTCAGAGTCACTTAGGACCACTATTTCATCTGAGCTATTGTCATTGTGGCCTGCTAGATGGGATGTCCCTGTTGGTTGGGTCCTACTGATCTGGAAATAACTGTCCAGTGATGCTGTGGACCTAATCAGCACAATATAAGCATGCATTAGTGTGGTATCAAACAGACAACAACCCCTGTCTTTTTAAGCCATATATACCAGCAACTAACAGAAAGGCTTGTTCTTTCAAATGGTTTTCTAAGTCAAACCAATATCTCTGCAACTGAGTGATATGCAAATTCTTCAAAACTTTCCATCCATTTATATGGTCTGCTACATCATAGAACACCATGGTAAATTCTAGGTTTTCTATAATTTCTCCCCCAAATGATTACAGACAGCTCAAACTATTCATTTAAACAATTACAATGCACAATGCTTAGTTGGCTCATGCCTTCAACAGAAACTCAGATAACAAGTACAGCACAGTGGTTAAATGTAATATGGAGATTCAGGTTCAATTCCACACTTAGCTATGAAATTCACTGGATGACTTTGGGTCAGTCACAATAGCTTGTTCATTTGCTGAGGCAAACACCTCAATAAGCAAGGAAGTATTCCACTTCTTACTTCATACTGCTTGCTCCATTTTAACCAAGCTTATGAAGTTGCCTTAACCTGAAATAACTGCCATTTTTGGAATTACTGCAATCGTACTGATTAGAACTGGTTTTGTAATTGAAAACATGTAGCAGCTGGAATGCACTTGGACAGAAAGGCAGAAATCAGAATATTCTATGTGCAAAATGTGCAACAATAAATTACAGCTTTCTCTGCCATTCACTACATTATATAACTATAATATAGATTTTGATTTTAAAATACATTTTAGTGGAAAATATATAAATCACTCACTCCCATTACAGCTGTAGCAGCTTACAAGATATAGAAAAAACATCACTTATATGCATCAAAAATAAAAGCACAGATAATAAAGCACAAAGGCTAAAACAGTGGTATTAAAAGGCCTGGAAAAATTATTATATTTCAAGCCCCTTCCTACACTGTAATAAAGAGGGGAGCTTGCTTTAACTTGTATGAAGGCCCAGAGGAGGCTGAATTGAATGTTGATATTTGTGACAGGATCTGCCAAAGCTATCCCATGAATGAACTAATAGTGTGCAGGCACAGGCTTTGTGCAGGCATAGGCGATCCCATAAGTAGTTTGATATTAAGCCAGGCACACACTGCAACTGGGCTTGAATAGCATCCCGCAAGGATGAAGCCGTTTCACAATCTAGATCCACCAGAGTGGGCATGTTGCGGGTTCCGTCACCCAGGGAGCTACATTTGGCGGGCCCTAGGCAGCAGGCCTTTTCTGCTGTGGCACCTGCACTGCGGAATCTCGCCCCCCCCCCCCCCCCGGAGATGAGATTGGCCTCATCACTCCTGAGCTTTCGGAGGTCCCTCAAGTGCTGGTTGTGTCAGCAGGCCTGGGGACCCCTGGGGACAGCTGAGCTAGTGAGGTGGCTCCACTATTGTTAACATCCCTCCATCTACTATTTCCTTTCTGTTTTAGCTCTATTTTTATTGTTGTAATGTTTTTAGTAACTATCATATACTGATTTTAGGTAACAATTGTTTTGTATATTTACTGATTTAATTGAACTGTGACCAGAGTCACTTTCGTGAGATGGGCGGCTATATAAATATGATCAATCAATCAATCAAGCAGGACCTGAAGAGGGGATCTATTCACCATTCGTGCTAATTTGTTCTGGGCCAGCTGCCTTTCAAGAGGCATCCTATAAAAAGCATACTGCAACTGTTCAGCCTTGAGGTTAGTAGCAAATGTCACTAAAGCAGAGCTTTCCAAACTGTGTGTCGCGACACAAAAGTGTGTCGCCACACACAGTCTGGTGTGTCGCCACACAACCCGGAAGCGCTGATCATCATCAGCACTTCCAGGTTTTCCCATGGCGACACACCAACGGCGGCGCGCAAAAACCCGAAAGCGGCAGCAGCGCTTCCGGGTTTTTGCGCGCTGCCGCAACAGCGGCACTTCCGGGTTTTCCTGCGGCGACACACCAACAGCGGTTGGTGTGTCGCCGCGGGAAAACTTTGGAAAGCCCTGCACTAAAGCATTTAGTGTTACATACTAAATGTCTCCCCTTCATCAGCTGAAACTAAAGTCTGTCATTGCTGTGGCTGTTGTGGGTCTTCCGGGCAGGAGATTTTGCTTCTATCTGTGCTCCTGCCCTCTGAAGATGCTGGCCACAGATGCTGGCGAAACGTTAGGAACCACAACTTCCAGAACACGGCCACACAGCCCGGAAGACCCACAACAGCCATTGAACTCCGGCCGTGAAAGCCTTCGACAATACATCTGTCATTGCTGTTAAGTGGGTGTCTAGTTTCAGCACTAGATAACAGCACCCCCAAATGGCAAAGGGGGAATCTAACCTAATCTGAAAGTGAGTATCTCCTGCATCCAGCCCAGAGCGGGCTGTCTTGTCTGAATTCTGCCTCATCTTATTCATATTCACCTGGAGACGCTTGAAGACTTTAGTGATCTCCATCGCTAGTCTCCACCAAAGGAAATCTATTCCTGAGTCTCATTAACATTTTGATGACAACTGGCTCCAAACCCATGAACGTTCTGTCCCTTTTGGATTCATATAGACAACATGGGAGACAAGATGAAATAATTGTGAAGGGGTCAAGCAGAAATCGCCCACTATCACTTTCCAGGATCACTGACAGATCGGCACTGAGCAGCCACTTCATCAATTGTCTAGGAGGCTTCGTTATTCCACCCCTCTGCCAGGCCGCAGAGAAAGCATTTCTCCAGAGCAGTGTGGAATCCAAGAGGATCCATCAGATACAGGGCAGAGACCAGCAGGCAAGATTGTGGCGAGGCTGGGAAAGGAATAGGCGAGAACACAGACTTCACCAGTCCAGAGACAGAAGGTGAGTCAGTGGGCAGCTTATCTCATGAGCAGGAAGGAACCTGGGATGAAGCATTTCAGATCATGCAATACGCTTCTGCCTTAGGGTGGGAATGAGAGTTTCCCCCAGCCTGGTATCAAGACACCTTACTGAGGCCTGCAAAGGTCTTGCTTCCTTGACCGTCTCCAGTCATCCTAGTCTGCTCCTCACCAGGCACCAGGCATCCATGACATCCATTCTGGCGCTCTCAAATTCGGAGCAATGGAGGGCACAAGCTGCCTCTCCTGTGGTCCCCCAATTCTATCAAGGCAGCCTCAGCCAGAAAGGGCTTGCAGCACTACCAGGCAGGGGGGGTCCCAAATCTCCTTCCCTGCAGCAGATGCCCAAAGCCTCTCCTGGCAAAGCCTTCACGCCGCATCTCCCAAGGGAGCTGGACTACAAATCCCATCACCGCAACCTGGGTGACCCTTCCTCCTGGGAGCTTAACGGGGGGTGTTTATCTGTTTACCCAATAATTCAGGCCAGCTGTTCTTCTGATTCTAGTCCCCTCCAACGTGTGAGATATAAAGCAGCGTTCCTCCATCTCAGACTTTGAGATGGGTGGACTCCAACTCCCAGAATTCCCCAGCCAGCTGGAGTCCACCCTTCTTGAAGTTGCTGAGATCGAGAAACACTGCGATAAAGCATAAATAACATCCTAAAATCCAATTACAGGAATGCACATTAGACCCTCTCAAGACAGCCACGGAGCTCTTTTCCTCCGGAGCATCATCGGGGCTCGGGCTCCCCTTCCTCCAGGGGTGTCCCCGGAGCCCCGGCCCCTGCTACACCGCCGAGGATCTGAGGGGTGGCGACGGGAAGGGGACTGACAAGCTGTGGGGCGGCGCGGCAGGGCCGGTTTCTGCTCACCTGGCGCGGGCTGCCCGTTGGGAGGACGAGGCGGCGGCGGCGGAGGGGGAGGAAGGCGCTGCCCGCGGGGCGCCAAGAAGGTTCCTCCGGGCGCGACGCGGCCTCCGCGGCTCCGCGACGGCGTCCCAAGAGGAGCGCCCAGCCGCCGGCCGCCGGCCCGAGGCTCCGTCGCGATCGGCCGCGGGGGACGGCTCCCGCTCGGCGCCCTCGGCCGCGGGCGGGAGCTCCACGTCCATCGCCTCCTGCGCCATCGGCTGCCTTCAGAGGAGCTACACGGCGCGCGGGCCGCCCGCTCAATCTCCCCGCCGCCCGCCTCCTGCCCCCGGGGCTCCCATTGGCCGCCGAGGACGCGCGCGAAGGCAGGCTTTGATTTCTATTGGATGGAGCTCTGAACACCGAGACGCTGCATTGGGCCTTTCAACTGTCACTCTTCTGGGTGGGCTGGGATCGGAAAGGGGAGGGGCGGGGCTGGGGAAAGGAGGCTTGGAAGGGGCGCATGCGTGTCTTTAAGGCCGGCCCGGGAATGAATCGGCGGCTGCCGGGGGGGAAAAGCGTTTTTTCTGCCCGATGCGGGAGTTGCGTTCGCACGGGTCGGTGAGCCGCAGGCGGGTGGTGCAGACCCAATGCCGTTGGGAATGCAACCCGCATGGCAGATTGCAGACTCAGACTCTTCCCCAACGGGGAGGAAGACTCCTTGTCATGTTTGCAGCCACTGTACCCCTTTTTGGAAACGAAAGAGGCTGGGAAAGGAACGGGGTCTCTGTCTTCCCCATGTGAGAGATGTATAAATGAATTAATTTTTAACAAGGACTTTATATTGGTAAGAGTTATAGCAATTTATATGTACTAATTGAAAGGCTGGAAATTGACATAGAATTGAACTCATTAGGATTACACAAGAGACGGGAGGGGGGGGGAGAGAAAGGGAAGCAAGATAAGTCTCATACTCCCAAAGGGAATAAAGGTACACAGACACCTATCAGTAGAACACACACAGCCTGAGAAATCTTTCCCAAACTCTCCATGGATCGGGTTAATGTAAAGTTTCATGTTGCAGTCCCGTAGCCGAGTGTATTTCACTGTCACCAATAGAAGTTAGTAAGTCTCCTTTTCCCAGCCTCTTGCTCCTTTCTCTCCACAATTCACATAGAAGTCTATTATGATGACAGGACTCAGAGTTCTGACAATCGTTAGTTACTCTTTAACAGTAAAAAGGCACGGAGACACAGCATAGCTTAATCAATTTAGCTTAATCAAAGCAACCAGGAAAAGATACTGGGAAGGGGAACTATGAAACAATAGGCGGACACGTCGTCGGGAGCAAGGTATCATAGATTGATAAACAGGATGCTTTCAATCTAACAGGTTGAAGTGTAACTTGGTGTAACTGATGGATTTGTATAATATGTAACTGTTGAAATTGTGTAAACCTTTTGACTACTTGTATAAATATGGAGTGAGCCTTCACTCAGCCCGCTCTGTGTCAACCAAATTGTGGAGACATTGGAGTCGCCCGGCATTTTGCAAAACGCTGCCCAATAAAAGCTCAATTTGCACTAATTCTGCTGTTGCGTGTTTTTGTGGAGGTGCTGAGGGTCCTAGCGAGCTCAGAACTCACATCCCACACCCAGCAGTCTCCGACTAACATTTGGAGGTCTCCAGGAAATTGAAACAGAGGAGTTTTGGCTTGAGAAATAATGTACGCTCTGGTTTTTTAAATTTCTGTTTTCTGTGTTGTGCAGTCTCATTTTCTTCATTCTACGTAGAAGCCACCTTGCGATTGAAGCTTTCCAGGGAACGTTCATAGATACAAAGCAAAACACAAATCTAGTTAAATGCAGAAAAACTAAGATCACTCACAGAAAGCTGTTTAAAATACCAACAATAAAGGACCACTGTATTTCTTTGTGCATTATGGAATTCCATGTTTAAATTTCAGCATTCATCCGTATTTCAGGCTACCCGCATGACGATTAGAATTGCTGAATCTAATATTTTGGGTGGAGGTCTCACCTCCTTTTACCTCAAGTGGATGGAGAAACAGTGTACCACTAGACTTTAAAAATCAGTGGAAAATATGGAATTCAGTGGAAGAAAAATATTAGGAAAATCGTTGCCAGTTTCAAACCAGCAACGTTGAGTATTATAAGATAGAAGACATTAGAGCAGTGTTTCTCAACCCTGGCAGCTTTAAGGCATGCGGACTTCAACTCCCAGAATTCCCCAGCAAGCCAAGCTTGTCCGCATGTCTTAAAGTTGCCAAAGTTGAGAAACACTGCATTAGAGAGCAACAGGGCAGCAAGAAAGGAATTGTTGTTTTACAGCTGTGATGGAATGGTGATTTTTAGGGTTAATTTGAAGAAGGCGAGAAACCAGCTGCCCTAACTGCCCTAACCCATTTGCTTTGAACATTTCAAAGGCTAGTAGATAAGACTGGAGCCCTTCCTAGGTGGATCAGTTATCATCAGGTGCAAGCAGTAAGGCAGTAAGCCCCCGCCCCAAACTGGAGAAGGGAGGAGGAAGTGGTCAGTTGTGCATGCAACGGAACAGATAAGATAACAGCTAGCTCATATTTCTCCCCAGCAACAGCGAAAGTACCCATTTTTGGGAACTGTTTTGCCCACCCAAGGGTGTGAATAGTTATTGTTTGCCAATAATCATGTACCTCTTTGTTCTAAACGTGTATAAAAGTTGTGTTGATTTGCAAGCTGGGCGCGCTTATGGAACTAAAGTCATGGGTGCCCTTTCTTCTGCAGAATAAAGCTATAAAAGAGATTCCCACCTTGCGTGTTAATTGGTGAAGCATGCCAGGTTTTAAAGAGCCCAGAGTTCCTGGGACAACAGCTGGTTGTTGTGCCTGCATATATGTGTGTGAGTGTAGGTATGCACACATACAGGTAGTCCTCGCTTTATGACCACAATTGGGACTGCAATTTCGGCTGCTAAGCGAATCGGTCATTAAGTGAATCTGACCCGATTTTAAGACTCTTTTTGCAGCGGTCGTTAAGCAAACCACATAGTCGTTAAGCAAATCACATGGTTCCCCATTGATTTTGCTTGCCAGAAGCCAGCGGGAAGGTCGAAAATGGCGATCACATGACCACGTGACACTGCAAAAGTCATAAATGTGAACCAGTTGCCAAGCACCCAAATCGCAATCAGGGACCACAGGGACGCTGCAATGGTCATAAGTGTGAGGACCAGTCATAACTCATTTTTTTCAGCACCGTCGTAAGTCCGAACCATCACTAAATGAATGGTTGTTAAGTGAGGACTACTTGTACACACATTTTGATGTCTAACGTTGGACATATAAATTGATCCACAGGCAGGCAGCAGAGAGGGAGGCGTGGCCAGGAAGACCTGCTCAGGAAGGAAAGCAATTGGCTATTGCTGTGATGGTTCTGATCCTTCAGCTAATAATTCAGAGACTCTTACAACAAACCATCAAGGATATGAAAGAGTTCTTTAGTAAAGCAAGTGATCCTTTCCAATGCAAAGACTAGAATGAGAAACAGCTGCGCCAAATGGCATTTACATTCTCCACCTTGTGCCACCCCCCCCCCCACTGGGGGAGTCACTCCATAACAGCCCTTCCCTACGCTCTCACCAGTTCCATACTTCCCAGCCACAAATCCTTCGCTAACAAGCTGACAGCCCATCCAGGCTGACCTTGGTGCCAGCCCGTTTGACTAAACAATTCTAGTAATCAACATTGCTGGTGGCTCTGCAGTCATGCCAGGCTACTACTACAAAACATTCCTAACGACCCTGCAGTCATGCCAGGCTACTACTACCCCCCATAACTACGCTGGCAGGATGCTCCATCTTGACAATTGCTTTCCTAGAACACACAGGTGGGAGGGCCCAGCAGCAGAGAATTGTCCAATGGGAAGCCTCCGCTCCAGACTGAATAGTTGGCACCTTGTTGCCTTTTGTCACAGCTCAGGCAGGATTTTCTTAAACCAGCTGTGTCCAGAACAGGGGCAGCTTAAGGATATCGTGCAAATATGCCCCCAGTTAGATTTGGTGGTGATTTTTTACTGCTGAATGATTTGTATTGTAAACTGTCTCCAGCCCTTTTTGTGATGTTTTAGATTTGTTTTGTGGTTTGGATTGCCACCTTGCAATTATTTTGTAGTCATTTTTGTACTTGTTCTGGTTAATTGGGAGGATGCAGCTGTTTTTACGTAACTCTTATTGTTGTGAGCCACCCAGAGTCGGTTGGAGTTGGGCAGCCTCCAAATGGAATACATAAATCAATCAATAAAACTGTATAAACAAAAGGTCACCAATCGTCATGGTATCCATGCCATTGGATTAGAGCCTTTTTCTGTGAAGGTTGTGTGCTGATCATTGTGCACCGATCTCCACACATAAAACAAATTCACGCACAGGCGTCTTCCAACCACACCAAACCCAAAACAACCAAAAGTCCCATGGCGATTGACGAATGGCAACGGGGGCAGGACTGTGAAATCCGGAAGCTCCTAGTCATGGATCAGCACATGGGCGGTGGATACGGATTCAGTCGCCCTGACTCAAGGATCGAGGCAGTTGAGTAGTTCGGCAGCTGTATCCACGACTGAGCAGCCCTATTTAGGATCCACTCTGCTCACCCCATATGGGGAGGGGGCTAGAAAAGGTGCCCTAAACATAGTCTGCCTCATTCATCCAGCGAGTGATCCAGTGAGTGAGATATCCTAAGTGCTTACGCACCAACACTAGATGCAGATGAGGATATCAAGGAAAAATTTTATACCCAGCTGGACACCATCTTATCAGAGATACCAAAGGAGGATAAAATTATCCTCCTGGGCGATTTCAATGCAAGAGTTGGGCGTGATTTTGATTTGTGGCCAGGGATCATTGGGAAAGAAGGAGTTGACAACAGCAACACGAATGGAATCTTACTTCTGACTAAATGTGCAGAGCATAACCTTGTCATTACTAACACTCTCTTTCGCCAGAAAAATAAATTTAAAACATCATGGAAGCACCCACGGTCGAAGCACTGGCATCTTTTAGATTATGTAATTGTCCGTGCTAGAGATCACCGTGATGTACTTCTCACCAGAGCCATGACGAGCGCCGATGACTGCTGGACAGACCATCGATTAATTCGATCCACGATGGCCATAAAGATTGTCCCTCATCGTAGGCTCCAAGGAAGAAAACCAAGGCGTAAAATGAATACACTGGCCCTTCAAGATCCTATTAAACGAGCTTGCTTTCAATCAACTCTCAAGGAACATCTGCCTATGGAACTTCCTGAAAATGTTGAGGAACACTGGATTAAATTGAAGACTTCTATCATTTCAGCCTGTGAACAAACTATCGGATACCAGACTAAGAGACATCAGGACTGGTTTGATGAGAACGATAGTGAGATTGAACATATTATTGACAAGAAAAGGAAAGCCTTCCAGATATGGCAAAAAGATATTAACTGTGCCGTTAAGAAAAAAATCTACGCCAGTGCAAAGGCAGAAGTCCAAAGAAAAACTAGAGAACTTAAGAACATATGGTGGATAAAAAAAGCCCAAGAAACCCAACATTTTGCAGATGCTCATGATGCACGGGGCTTTTTTAATGCCATAAAGGCCATCTATGGACCAACAAACCATGGTACAAATCCCTTACGCTCAGTAGATGGTGCTAAACTTCTAAAGGACAAAGAGTCTATTGCACTGCGCTGGAAAGAGCATTACTACAATCTCCTTAATCGTCACTCTACTGTGGCTGACGAAGTCTTCTTGCAAATCCCGCAAAAACAAATAAGAAATGAGCTTGCAGTACCCCCTAGTTTGGAGGAAGTCAGTAAAGCCACTAAACAAATGAAAAATAACAAAGCTAGTGGACCTGATGGGATTCCTGCTGAAGTCTTTAAAGAAGGCGGGCCTGAACTTACACAACAACTTCATAAGCTCATCGAAAAAATCTGGATGAGGGAGGAGATTCCAGCAGACTTTAGGGATGCCATAATTATCACTCTCTTTAAAAAGGGTGATAGAACAGACTGTGGAAACTACCGAGGCATCTCCCTTCTAGCCACAGCAGGCAAAATCCTGGCAAAGATCATCGCAAACCGTCTCCTATCTGTATCAGAAGACATCCTCCCTGAAACGCAAAATGGCTTCCGCCCTTCCAGGGGAACAGTGGATATGATCTTCACTGCACGACAGCTTCAAGAAAAATGCAAGGAGCAAAACCGCCCTCTGTACATGGCGTTTATTGATCTGACTAAAGCTTTTGATACTGTAAATCGTACTGCTCTCTGGACCATCCTTCTGAAAATCGGATGCCCTGATAAATTTGTGAACATCTTGCGGTTACTCCATGACGACATGATGGCAACAATCCTGAATAACAATGGCTCTCAAAGCGATCCATTTAAAGTGGAATCCGGCGTTAAACAGGGATGTGTTATTGCTCCAACCTTATTCGCTATCTTCATCGCTATGATTATGCACCTTGTTGAAGAGAAACTTCCTACTGGTGTAGAAATTATATATCGAACAGATGGAAAGCTTTTTAATCTTAGTAGGCTGAAAGCAAAAAATAAGGTAATTGCAACTTCTGTTATAGAACTTCAATATGCTGATGATAACGTAGTCTGTGCACACTCCGAGGAAGATCTTCAAACTATCCTAAACATCTTTGCAGAAGCATATGAAAAGCTCGGCCTCTCGATTAACATTAAAAAAACCAAAGTACTTTACCAGCAAGTTCGAACCAATCCCTCTGCAGCGCCATCAATCCATCTTAAAGGTGTGTCACTAGAAAATGTCGACCACTTTTCTTATCTCGGCAGCCATCTATCAACAAAAGCCGACATCGACGCTGAAATTCAGCATCGCCTGAGCTCTGCGAGTGTAGCTTTTTCCCGAATGAAGCGTAGAGTGTTTGAGGATCGGGACATTCGCAGGGAGACCAAAATGCTTGTTTACAAAGCCATTGTACTACCAACCCTTCTGTACGCCTGTGAAACATGGACCCTCTACAAACGCCACCTCCAACTTCTTGAAAGATTCCATCAACGCTGCCTCCGAAAAATTCTGCAAATTACTTGGGAAGATAGGCGGACTAATGTTAGCGTATTAGAAGAAGCGAAAACCACCAGCATTGAAACAATGATCATCCAACATCAACTTCGCTGGACCGGTCATGTTGTTCGAATGCCTGACCATCGTCTTCCAAAGCAGCTACTTTACTCCCAACTTAAGAATGGAAAACGGAATATTGGTGGACAGCAAAAGAGATTCAAAGATACTCTCAAAGCTAATTTTAAAAAATGCAATATCAGCATTGAGAACTGGGAAGCCCTAACTCATGAGCGTTTCAATTGGAGGTCAGCCTTTATTAATGGCGCTATGGACTTTGAAGAAGCACGAGTACAGGGAGAAAAGGAGAAGAGAGCTAAAAGGAAGGCACGTCAGGCAAACCCTCATCATGACCGTCTCCCACCCGGAAACCTATGCCCTCATTGTGGGAGGTTGTGCGGATCCAGAATTGGCCTTTATAGCCACTTACGGATCCACCGTTAAAATTTTACCTTTGGAAGACAATCTTACTCGGCTACGAGTGATCGCCAATGATGATGATAAACAAATAAATATTTGTCTAGGCTGATAAGATCAAGGGCGGGTTTTATTTTATGTTCTTTAGTTCTGGGGCAGTTTGATTTAGACCCCACAAAGGATCACAGAAGGAGCAGTGGAGATGGGAGAATGTAACAGGTTGCAGCTGGCTTGGAAAAAGGTGTATATCCAACTTAAGAGTTGTAGAAGCATTGTGAAAATAAAAAATATTTGAGGCTGCTCTTTGTTTTGCAGCAAGCTGGATGTCCATTTATTTTACTTATTTGTTTTTAATCCATTCCATTGTGACAGTTCTCGGAGACTGCCTGGACAATTCCCTGCAGTTTTCTTGGCAAGATTTCAGAAGTGGTTTGCCATTGCCTCCTTTCTAGGGCTGAGAGAAAGTGACTGGCTGAAAGTCACCCAGCTGGCTTTGTGCCTAAGGTGGGACTAGAACTCATGGTCTCCCGGTTTCTAGCCTGGTGCCTTAACCACTACACCAAACTGGCTCTACTTTATTTAATTAAAAGGGTATAAAAATAAATACAATCAAATGGAGCATCTATTTGCTGACTGCCACTGGCAAAGGAGTATTTGTGTTTTGTATTTTTCAAGAAGGTGGGGAGTCCAATAGTGCAGATGTGCCTGGACTGGGCAGTTATAAATAGTTACAGAAAATAGAAGTCAGTCATTTTATTTCGGTCATTGACCAGCAAAACAAAAGAATCACAAGTGATTAGAGTAAAACAAGCTATAAAACCATATAACAATACAAGTAAAATTGTTAAGTTAAAGTTAAAGAATTTGGGACCTATAAATTAATATAGTAAGGTATAATACAATTTATATAAGGCAACTAAATGATTGTTTAGAGTAATAGAATAGTAAAATTGCTGGTCTACTGTAAAATATATAGAACCATTATAATACTAAAAGCCATGGAAAAGTTGTAATTAATATTATATCTAGAGAAAATGTAGTGATGTAATGTATAAGGAATAAAATACATAAGGAGTGATTATGGTTTCAAAACTAAAAGTTAGAGTCCAATTATAGTGACTATCTATTTTGCTAAAATGACTCTGGCAGCCAATGAAATAAGATTCAATTGACAGTAAGAAAACATTGATATAAAATAGAAACTAAAGGGACAGCTGCATTTGAAATGTTTCCAAACAGAAAATATCTAGGAGATGGTTGTTGTGGGTTTTCTGGGTTGTGTGGCCGTGTTCTGGCAGTTTTGGTTCCTAACGTTTCGCCAGTCGCTGTGGCTGGCATCTTCAGAGGACAGGAGCACAGCTAGAAGATTCTCTTGTAAATGACCCACAGAAGACACACACCCTCTCAGCAGCTATAAACACCAGCAGGAACACACACCCTCCACTTGGGCACAGAGAGAATCTTCTAGCTGTGCTCCTGTCCTCTGAAGATGCCAGCCACAGCGACTGGCGAAACGTTAGGAACCAAAACTGCCAGAACACGGCCACACAGCCCGGAAAACCCACAACAACCATCGGATTCTGGCCGTGAAAGCCTTCGACTATATATCTAGGAGATGTTTGAAGAAAAATCATGGCATATTGAACAAACTATGGAACAGTATTTGGCTGTAATCATTGAAGGAGAATCAGATTGACCCCTTGTGGACTTTTTGCTGAAGAAAGAAAAAAATGAACTTATGATTTATGAAAATGAACTTATGATTTATGGGTTTGACAATTAGAAAGGCTAGACTACGGAAAGAAGGAAATTATGAGGTAATATTAGAGAAAGAGGGTTAAATATAAATGCATTTATAACCACTGTTAAGAAGATCAGAAGCTGCTTCTTTATAATCTTTTCTTTCTTTTTTCTTTCTCTTTCCCTTTTCTTTCTTTCTTTCTTTCTTTCTTTCTTTCTTTCTTTCTTTCTTTCTTTCTTTCTATTCACTGTTCTTTATTTTCTTTATTTTTTCTCTAAAAGTTGTATTGCTTTTAGCTGTTAAAAATTATATATAAAAAAAGAAGTAGAATCAGATTGGTCTGATAGCAGCAACTTGAGATAGAAAGAATCAGAGTGACCAGGGTGTTTGGTGATGAGTGGGAATAGTAATTCCTGGCGAGCATCAACATAGAGGGAGCAATACAACATAATCTATTCCAGCGTTTCAATTGCTCCGCCACCGCATGGGCACAATCTCCGTTCATTAGGGATGTCCCGGAATCGCCCTTCAATAACTGCTGTTGGGAGGGAGAAAATAGAAGCACATACTAACCTAGAAATAGTACAGCTGCTTGGTTTGATACCAGCAGATTTGTACAAGGATTTCACAACAGAAGATTAGAGCAGTGTTTCTCAACCCTGGAAAGTTTAAGATGTGAGGACTTCAACTCCCAGAATTCCCCAGTGAGCCACACTTCTTAAATTTGCCAAGGCTGAGAAACACTGGATTAGAGAAACAGCATTGGGCCTCAAACTGAACAAAAGCTCTGTTCCTCTAGATCAGAGCTTTCCAAACTGTGTCGGGACACGTTAGTGTGTCGGCTGCAGTGTCTGAGTGTGTCATGGCTGCTACTGCCTCCAAACCTGCCAGGATTCCACGCAGGTCCTAGTGCCTGCCTTGTGCCTTGCAGCCTCCAAACCTGCCAGGATTCCGCGCAGGTCCTAGTGCCTGCCTTGTGCCTTGCTACCTCCAAACCTGCAATGATTCCGCACAGTTCCTAGTGCCTGCCTTGTGCCTGGCTGCCTCCAACCCTGCCCTGCCAGGATTCCGCGCAGGTCCCAGTGCCTGCCTTGTGCCTGGCTGCCTCCAACCCTGCCCTGCCAGGATTCCGCGCAGGTCCTAGTGCCTGCCTTGTGCCTGGCTGCCTCCAACCCTGCCCTGCCAGGATTCCGCGCAGGTCCTAGTGCCTGCCTTGTGCCTTGCTGTAAGAGTGTGTCGCGAAATGATGCATGTCTAAAAAGTGTGTCACCAACATGAAAATTTTGGAAAGCTGTGCTCTAGATGATTAAATTAGACCAAAATTCAGCAGTGTCCATCTTTGTTGTAACTCTGGCAATTTTGTAATGTAATGCCAAATGTAATTTTGGCATCTAACTTTCAGTAAAGATGCAGGACCACTCTTCCCATTCCAACCCATCTTAACTTGTTGTCCACTTCAGACAACTGAGAATTTTGTTGTTTTAAAACACTGCAATATTGAAAGCTGGTAAGCAGGGGAAGTGGCTTCACTTTAAAGGCTTTGGAGGAGCTAGAGGACTCCCCTGCTTTTTATATAGGAAACAAATGGCACACCCTCTCCACCCCATCCAGTTTGGTCCACCGTGTCATCCCTCTGCCAGTATCGATAGCTGGAGGAACTGAATGAAAACACTTGCAAGCACAGCTGCGCTTCTCTTTCAGCCACACTCTGCCTTGCGTGGCCTTGAACATCTGGGGGTTCCTTATTTGCAACCCCGAACCAAATTTTGCAGAGCCAATGGAAGGTTTGGGCAATTTGCCAAGCTGGCTAATGGTTCAAGGATCCGGCTGATCCAAAGAATATTGAAACTTGAAAAAAGAAAAAAAGAAAGAGGGATCAGGTGATGGAACACATCTTCCGTGATTTCCACTCATGAAGTCAAGTTGCTGCTGCTGTGATCCTGGTCGATGAGGAGCTGGTTCACAATGACTGCAAAAAAACAGTCACTTTTCAGAAACATTCCTTCCTCGGTTTTGTAGCTCAGCCTTCCACGGGGGCAATTAGTTTGGTCAATAAATGACTATCAATTCCATCTTTGCTAGTGAGATAAGGAAGTGTGAGCATGGAGTCTAGATTCTGCTCCCCATATGCCCAAGGCTGGTGAGCCTTTTAGCATGGCGTTGTATATAAATTTAGCTATAGCTTATGCATCAAGCCATGGCTAAAAGCCAATCATGGCTTAGTGAAACTTGTCAACCCAACCATACATCCAGGTGCCTGCTACTTTCTCATACCTTCAGCAGTTGGACGCTTGGAAGGGTCATAGTTCCGACACTGGTTGATGATTTCCTGTAAATAGGAGGGACAATCCTCTCCTAAAGGCTCCTGCATCTTTTGCTTATAAACCTTCTTGTAGATTTCTTGCGAGTTGCAGCCTACAATCACAATCAGAGAGATGGCAAGATTCCACATAGACACGCCTGCCTGCAAAGTAGTGATTTGCAACGTATTTCAAATCCAAAACGTGAGCTCAAAGCAGCTGTTCCCACCTTATCGGAAGTGTTCCGATGCTGTTTGGAGAGACCATACCAACTGACTGACATGCCAGCTTGAAATGGCCCCGTCCTGACACAGGGTAAACTCAGAACAGTTGTTTCAAGCTTGAAATGTTTCAGATTCAAAATTCTTCCCACAATCTTAAGATAGAGAGATGATCACAAGATCATTCTTTTTCTCCACCGTACTGCCTAATTAAAGCATTTTTTAATTCTGCTTTTCCAACAAATAGCCCATAGTTCAATTAGAAAGCAAGACTGCCTCTGTTGTCTGTCATTTCTGATGGAGTCTTGAAGAAAGAGAAACTCCAAGCAGCTAACAACAATCTTGCAGAGTAGAAGCGTGAACCAGCAGGGACTTGCACGTTAAGCTTAATTACATTCAGAAATAAATTCAGTCTTCACACATTAGTTAGATGAAGAAAAACAGAGATAGCTTACATTTATTCAGTAGATCTAGATACAAGTAGATTCATTGTAGATCTGCATGCAGGCGAGATGTAATGGATGAGAGCTGCATTGTGCAGCCCTCCTGCTTGCAGGTGTGCCCAAAGAGTAATGGAGGTTGTTAATCCCCCAAACTCAAGGAGGAGGAGGAAGTGGAAATCAGGTGACCCATGTGACATCCCACACAATAGCACAATAGAGATGTGTTTTACTAGAAAAGACCCCCCTTATGCTTATGAGACAATGCTGAGTTGACACCTGATGATTCCAACAATTTCATCTCAAAAATATGACAAAAAGAGAAAAGATAAGAGGGGACGAAGGCTACAAGGAAACTCACAGACCAGATTTAAAATTGCCTAGAAGTTCCTGAAATGATCACCTGAAGGTCACGGAGGGAAAGTCATCTCCAGATTTTATCTCACCAGCCCCGAAGGGCTGGTCCAGCTTCCTTTCTTTGCATTCCTACATAACTTGCAGACAGGAGGGCCCATGGCAAACTGAGGCATCTTTTGGCTACCCTGCCTACTTGTTGGCACTGTAGGGTGGAGCTTGTGTAGTGACATCACTGCACGTGCTCAAATTCCACAAAAGTTTGCTTGCTAACAAAAAACAGGCCAGCTTGTTTTCTGCCAGTAATTGCCAATTTCTGGCTCTACTGCTGCTCCTGGCCTTTTGTTGTTCTTGTTGTTGACAAGGAATAATTAAAGCACCATTTTTTATTTATTTTTTATTGCCACCTTCCACACCTTCCACTTGAATTTTTCATCTAAATTTCTGGGAATCAAATGATGTCAATGGATTTTGTTGGCTATAGTGCAGAGATCCGCATTTGCAGAGGCAAAATGATAGGGGGGGGGGGTGCGTAAGCAGTGTCCTGCCAATCATTTTCTGCTATAATTCTCTCCAAGGGAGTGTTGAAAGATCTTTCCTTGCTGCTGCAAAAATGTGCCTGACTTGCAGAAGAAGAGAAAGAGGCGAGCAGGAAAGAAATGACTCAGCCCAATTATGAGCCAGCTTGTCTTTGTCTCCTCAGATAAAAGGGAAGCTCTCAGAACCTCTGGGAAGGACCTGTAGGAACTAGACGGGGGATCCCTGCGCCCTTCGGTTTTGCCTGCAGCATCTTCCCCCAGTAGAAGAGAAGTTTAACCCAGAGCTTCCCCAGAAATGAGCCCAGCTCTCACCTGCAAAGGGGACCTTCCCAGTGGCGATTTCCCACAGCACGATCCCAAAGCTGAAAGAAAGGGAAGCAGCTGTCACACGAGGGCCGAGAGCTGGCGGCTCCTGCCCGGCCATTACCCCGCCTGGGGAGGCTGCGTCCGAGTGGGCCCTGCTGGGCTAAGGACACATTGGCCGGATTCACACAATACTATTAAGCCCCAAACCGAGCAAACCACATTATGGCTCAGCATGTTCTACCAAACCAGGCATTGCTTTTTGCAAGCTATGGTTTATGGCTTTCATGTTCTGCAAAGCTAGCTAACAGTGGCTTATTCAATAAACCACAGTTAAGCAACCCATGCTTAATGTGTGGTGTGGATGCAGCCACTGTGGGATTCAGGGGTTGGCCCATATCCCCTCCTGTTAAATTGGAATCACGCCAAGGGTGTGTCATGGCTTTTTGTCCGTTATTACCCCTCTCCCTACAGATGGCAACCTGCCACCAGAGCAGGATCTGTGCCAGCCAGGGGTTGGAGGCCTTGAGCCTTGAGCCTCTGGGGTGCCCCATTCTCAAAGGAAGCCTGCCTCCTCTCCTCCCCAGCATCCTGTCCCCGCAGTGGACCACCAGCCATCGCGCGGTCATGCCTGCAGATTCATTTCTCAGAGGAAAGCTGAGTTCACACATCACGCTAAGCCTCAAAGTGGCATATTGCGGGAACCCAGCGACTGTGGCCACTAGTCCAGGGTTTATAACTTAACATGTTGTGCATACACAGCTATTGGGATTTCGTCAAGCCACAGTGCAAGAAACCATCATTTAGTATGACATTTATTATGACATCTGGACTCTGTCACTTCCTCCCATCATCGCTGCCCACTTAAGGAAATCTCCAAAAAGGAAATTGGGTGACATGTGAATGCCACAGAAATTATAGCCATCCAGCCTCTCTTCTCAGGGGGCTCTGGAGAGATGTGCCTGAGGGCAGGGCGTGGCATGCTGCCCATAGATCACAGATTGTGTACTTCCTGGCTGTCTACACAACACACTTAACTTTGTTACTGAATTACCCATTTTCTGTGTTCACACAATACAGTGAATTATAAAGGAATGGAACACGCTAAACCACACACACACACACACACACACACACGCACACACACTGACAATCCTAACCAAATTTAAAACTAACCAAGCTTAACATGACATGTCAATGCAGAATTAAGTCTAAAACTGACCCGATTAAACCTAGTTCAGTACTGAGCTCAGGAAAACAATGTGTTGACCCAGCATAACCCTTCATAGCTATGAAGAGGCAGAAATGTGGTGGCCCAGCAGGACACGTACCTGTATATTTCACTAGCCAAGTTGTACGAATGATTTAGGGATGCCAGGCCCTCTGGGCAGGTGTAGGCTAAATGAGAGATCTCCCTGAGGACTTTATCCTTGCTTTTCTGACTGATGGACGACTCTGTTTGGTTCAGTTTAAATCCTGACAACTGAGTGGAATGGAGAGAAAGTCAGTCCTCTGAAGCATGTCTGGAAATGCATCTACAGTCAATGGAGTTGTGTTAATAAGAGAGTCCCTGTCATTCTGTCATTTCCCCGCTTAGAGCATCTTTCAGAGTCACCCCCCATTGTTATACCACCATGTTAGTAATTGTTGGAGATTCTGGCAAATCCAGCATGCCTCATCAGCATATGGATGGCTGCTCTAGGATGCAAGCTCTCCATGCTTTTGAGGAAGCTGTTTGTGGCCACTCCCACTCCCTCCTCTCTCTCTCTCTGATTCTTCCATCAAGGAGGAAGCAGCACGTGGCTGCTCCTCTCCATGGAGAGAGGCCATGTGCTAGGCCTCATTTCTCTCCTCTTTCTCTCTCTCTCCTTGGACCGGGAGCAAGCACATGGCTGTGTGCTGCCCCATTCTAGGCCATGGATGGGCCTAGGAGATTTTTCCCCCTTTTTACATGCATCTGTTGCAGCAAGCAGGGCATTAAGTATTAAGTTTAGGGAAACAAAGAAGAAATGGAACATCATTTATCTACTGAAAATGCTGTACCTGCAATGAATAAACGTGAGGACTCTTTTGCACTTACTTTTCATACCTGCCATGTCTAAGCACATGTTTATTTATGCTTAGGTGGGCTAAAGGTGTAAGATTAACCTGGATCTCTGTAATATGCTCATGGGCTCTGTTTTTAAACAATATTCTTTTTCTGTACACGAGTTTAGCTGCTCTGCTCCATTTCAGTGGTTCTAACAGACTGCTGAATGGACTTCAGTAATGAGGATTTA
The DNA here is from genome assembly GCA_023362775.1 of Charina bottae. Lineage (NCBI taxonomy): Eukaryota > Metazoa > Chordata > Lepidosauria > Squamata > Charinaidae > Charina > Charina bottae. The sequence continues at coordinate 2,426,823 of JALMGJ010000015.1, forward strand.
TATCCCTCCAGTATGATATGTAGATGCTATAAGTCACTAGTGAGGAAATGGTTTAGACAGCACATGTTTCCAAGGAACCGACTCACCCAAACACAACACAACCACCTAAGGACAGGTTTACAAAGGTCTTACACCAGTTTTCTCTTAACATAATCTTGTTGAAGAGAAATACAAGCACACTCTTACAGTTCCACAATGATCAGACTTTTCTGAAGAGAGGGGATTGCCTTTAAGCCAAAGGGTACTCGTATAGTATAGAAATGCTACACACAGACCTCACCTTTACACAGTAGCCCTTGGCCACCAAGAATTTGGAACTGTTGATGCAATGATGCAGTTGGCAGGTGTCTCCTGTCTGGTGCAGCCTGCAGCCAACAAAAAGCAAGAACTTCACCCAGTTCCTGTGTGCAGTTTAGAGGCAAGACTCCACCTCCCACAGAAGCCCCCTCACTGCCATTTCCCAGATTTGGGACAGATCGGATCACTCAGGCCACACCACGCAGCCTCCTTGTCCTGGCTCCAAGACGCCCCACTTTCCCTTTGCTGGGGGCACATCCTCACCATGGAGTCTCCATTCCACAACCAGCCTGCTGCTGAGGTGGAGAAAAGCCTTCAAAGGAGTATATTTCTGGGAAAACCATGTGGATGTTTTAGGCGGCATGGACAAAGAGTCTTTGGGGGTTCGTACTTTGCGGGGCTCCCGTTGGCCCAGTGACGACCGCTCCCTCCCATCTGGCTGCTGGGCTCTGCAACCCAAGGTCCTTCCATGAAGGGAGCAGAAGCTCAACCAGCAACTTCTCTCTTTGTCCTCTTTTCCTTTCTTTCCTTCCATGGGATGCTTGGGGGACATTGACCTTATGGAAGACCAATTGTCCATCTCTCACAACAACAGTCTTCTCTCTGGTAAGTGGCCTGTGTTTGTGTTCTTCCGTGTAATAGAGGAAAGTGCTTCCAGCTGCTGGTCAGTTGAATCCTCAGGAGCAAAGCTTTCCAAACTTTTCATGTTGGTGACACACTTTTTAGACATGCATCATTTCGCGACACACTCTTACAGCAGGGCACAAGGCAGGCACTAGGACCTGCGCAGAATCCTGGCAGGGCAGGTTTGGAGGCAGCAGGGCACAAGGCAGGCACTAGGACCTGTGTGGAATCCTGGCAGGGCAGGTTTGGAGGCAGCAAGGCACAAGGCAGGCACTGGGACCTGCGTGGAATCACAGCAGGTTTGGAGGCAGCAGGGCACAAGGCAGGCACTAGGAACTGCGCGGAATCCTGGCAGGGCAGGTTTGGAGGCAGCAGGGCACAAGGCAGGCACTAGGACCTGTGTGGAATCCTGGCAGGTTTGGAGGCCGCAGGGCACAAGGCAGGCACTAGGACCTGCGCGGAATCACAGCAGGTTTGGAGGCAGCAGGGCACAAGGCAGGCACTAGGACCTGCGCGGAATCACAGCAGGTTTGGAGGCAGCAAGGCACAAGGCAGGCACTAGGACCTGCACGGAATCCTGGCAGGGCTCGGAGGCAGCAGCAGTCGTGACACACCCAGACACTGCAGCCGACACACTAACGTGTCCCGACACACAGTTTGGAAAGCTCTGCTCAGGAGGAAAGGGTGAAACTGACCAGGATGGAATGTGGCTGACATTGCCCAGTGTGGGCAGCTGCTCTGGCTGTCTCCTTGCCGAGGCACAGTAAAAATAGCCCCCTGGTGGGGCAGGACCCATCAGAAAACATCTCCTTCCCAAAGGATGAACTAGATGCCCAGTGGAGCCTTTCTACAGCTTGCTGGAATACAGGTGAAACTAAAAATTGGGAGCCATTGTTATAAATCAAAACACCAATCTGTGATGATCTAGAACAGGATTTCTCAACCAGGGATCCGTGGCACCCTAGGGTTCCGCGAGAGGTCACTAGGGGTTCCCTGGGAGATCACGATTTATTTAAAAAATATTTCAAATTTGGGCAACTTCGCATTAAAGAGGTAAGTTTCATTCTTTATTTTTAGTTTAAGAACACCGTTAATGCATATATATACAGGCCTACCTGTGAAGCAAATATAATAATTTTGTACCTTCTGGCCTCTATTTGAGCCTGGGACTTCAACTCCCAGGATTCCCCAGCCAGCATTCTGGTTTAGGTCTAGGGGTAGGGGTAGAGTTGGGAAAGGATGGGAAACACTGGTCTAAATGGTCCTTTCAACTCTGTGATTCAGTAACTTGGCCAGATAGAAGTTTGACAAAAGTTTTGAACCATCCAAAGCCAAGCAGCTTCTGGACTAAATTAAAAGGGGGTTGGTTTGCTCCCCTGGATTTCCAGCGGTCTCCTGCCCTCCCCCTCCCCCCTCTCGCCAATCCTCTGACCTCCAGTAGCAGGAGGCAGAAGCAGCCTCCTTGCAGCCCGGTGAGAAGTGCCCGGAAGGCCGTGCGCGAGGCCGAGCAGCAGTGGCTTAAGCAGAAGTGGCCAGCGTTGCTCTGCTGCGTGAGTTCTTTCACGGAGCTCATTTATTTATTTATTTATTTATTTATTTATTTATTTATTTATTTTTCAAATTTATTCCCCGCCCATCTCCCATGCAAGGGACTCTGGGCGGGTTACGATAATTTATTTATTTGGGACTCTGGGCGGGTTACGATAATTAAAATTTAAAAACTATACAATTAGTAGTATCTAAAAAATACAGCCAATATAAATAGATAAAATCCAAGATGCGTAGGGAATCATAGCATAGATCCTATTGCTACGGGGCCAGCCAACCCCAGGAGGCACTACCACCTCCGTTGTCCCAGGCCAGGCAGCAGAGCCAGGTCTTAAGGGCCTTCCGAAAGGCCAGAAGTGAAGGGGCCAGTCTCACCCCCGGGGGCAAGATGTTCCATAAGGCGGGCGCTATCGCAGAGAAGGCACGCCTCCTGGACCCCGCTAGATGGAATTCTCTTGTTGAGGGGGTCCGAAGCATGCCCTCTCTGCATGCATGGGTGGGGCGGGCTGATGTTATCGGGACGAGACGGTCCCTCAGGTATCCTGGCCCTATGCCATATAGGGCTTTAAAGGTAATCACCAACACCTTGAATTGGACCCGGAAGCAAACTGGTACCCAATGTAGCTCGCGCAGCAGAGGTGTCACTTGTGCCGATTTTACGGCACCCATAACTGCTCGCGCCGCCGCATTCTGTACCAGCTGAAGCTTCCGGATACTCTTCAAGGGTAGCCCCATGTAGAGCGCATTACAGTAGTCTATACTTTATCTACATCTAATGGTCCTGCGGGAGACCGCTAGCCTCTGTAGATGAAGAGCCCATGAAGCCCCAGCCAGGGGTTATGCAGGCCGACGGCTGGTGCCTTCCCATGCTGGGAAGCTGCCAGCAACCGGCGGGGAAGAGCAGGCCCAAAGAAGCCCACAGGTGCTGGGCAGGTCCTGCCACGTCGTCACCCCCCTCACTGCTGATGCGCCGGAGATCCTGCACACAGCCAGGCTCGTCTTGGGAGAAGAAGGAAAACACCAGAACTGAATCAGCTGGATAAAAGGTCAGGCTGTTGGGATGAAGGAGCATCATGAGGGGCACCTTCAAGCTGAGGTCAGGCTCTGTCAATCAGTCCTTTGCTATGACTTAAAGCAGAGCTTTCCAAACTGTGTGTCGGGACACGTTAGTGTGTCGGCTGCAGTGTTTGGGTGTGTCGAGGTTGCTGCTGCCTCTGAGCCCTGCCAGGATTCCGCGCAGGTCCTAGTGCCTGCCTTGTGCCTGGCTGCCTCCAAACCTGCCCTGCCAGGATTCCGCGCAGGTCCTAGTGCCTGCCTTGTGCCTGGCTGCCTCCAAACCTGCCCTGCCAGGATTCCGCACAGGTCCTAGTGCCTGCCTTGTGCCTGGCTGCCTCCAAACCTGCCCTGCCAGGATTCCGCGCAGGTCCTAGTGCCTGCCTTGTGCCTGGCTGCCTCCAAACCTGCCCTGCCAGGATTCCGCGCAGGTCCTAGTGCCTGCCTTGTGCCTGGCTGCCTCCAAACCTGCCCTGCCAGGATTCCGCGCAGGTCCTAGTGCCTGCCTTGTGCCTGGCTGCTTCCAAACCTGCCCTGCCAGGATTCCTCGCAGGTCCTAGTGCCTGCCTTGTGCCTTGCTGCCTCCAAACCTGCCCTGCCAGGATTCCTCGCAGGTCCTAGTGCCTGCCTTGTGCCTTGCTGCCTCCAAACCTGCCCTGCCAGGATTCCGCGCAGGTCCTAGTGCCTGCCTTGTGCCTTGCTGCCTCCAAACCTGCCCTGCCTGCCAGGATTCCGCACAGGTCCTAGTGCCTGCCTTGTGCCTTGCTGCCTCCAAACCTGCCCTGCCAGGATTCCGTGGAGGTCCTAGTGCCTGCCTTGTCCCTTGCCGCCTCCAAACCTGCTATGATTCCACGCAGGTCCTAGTGCCTGCCTTGTGCCCTGCTGTAAGAGTGTGTTGCGAAATGATGCATGTCTAAAAATGTTTCACCGACATGAAAAGTTTGGAAAGCTCTGACTTAAAGCTTTTTGTTCAAGGGCCGGGGATGTTTCGAAGACTACATTGGGACTGAGAAGACTGGGAAGATCGGGCTTGTCAGGACGGGACGGGGCGGAGAACTGAAAATGAGGACACGCCCTCAGGAGCATGGCGCCCCCTTTCCCCCTCCAGCCACACACACCTATACAGCCCAGCGGCAGCGTCCGAAGCCATTTCTGTGCGAATCTTCCAGGGCAAGTCCGGTTCTTTTTTCAAAACTTCCCTCAGGGTGCCTTTTTCGCAATACTCAGTGATGATGGAGAACTGGGGGACTGGCCCTAAAGGATCAAAGATACTCCATGAGTGGATACTACTTGTGTGGGCTCCTGCCCCACTAAGCTCTCCTTGCCTGGATGGTCTATCCATCAATCTCAAGCCAGAACAGCAAAGGGAACCCAGAGCCATCCGCCTCCCCCCCTCCCCTGCTCTGTATGGCTCCTTTTCATCAAACTAGAGCAGGGCTTTCCAAAGTGCCGCCGCTGGCGACACACCCGGCGGCGGCAGTGGCGGCGGCGACACGCGCGCGCACGGCGACAGCGCGGGGGGGCGTGCGGCGGCGCGCACGGCGACAGCGCCGTGCACGCGCCGCCGCTTCCGGGTGGTGTGGCGACACACCACGCTGTGTGTGGCAACACACTTTTGTGTCGCAACACACAGTTTGGAAAGCTCTGAACTAGAGACATGAGCAAGAAGCTGCCAAGAAAACACCACCTTCTTTGTTTCCAAACCACACACACACACACACACACACGCACACACCTGGACTTCTCATTTGCATTTTTAGAGAAATAAAAGTTAAGTGGTCTCCACCCAGTGTCGTGATTTAAAGGGTGACCACGGGCCAAGGAAAAAGGAAAAAACAGGGGAAGGAGATGGAAGGGAACCTCTTGAGGAACCTCTCCAGTTTGCCTTCTAAGGACAGGGGGTTGCTTGTGACTGGCCCCGCCCACTATAGTAGCCATTTTGTGACAGCGCCCACCAGCCCAAACCAGTTGCCTGCTCCCATCCAGATTTTGTTTGACCTCTATTTCGTAGGTGTACATTTTGCTTTTCCTCCAGGGTCTCGAGGCCATAGGCAAAACCCTTTTCTCTCCCATTTTCCCCTACAAAAAGCCTGTGAGGCATGTTGTATTGGAGGCCACAGACTGGCTCAAAGTCACTGGGGTCTCCTTAACCACTTGGCCACACTAGGTTGCAGCTGGCAGTTTCCCACTTTCCTGAAATTGATCAAAGAGGCTTTCTTCCTCTCCAGGGCTGTTTGGAGGCCAGCTTCAGCTTCAACCAAGTGGGGAGAGAGGGGCCCATGGGACACAGCAAAAGAGCCCCATGGCCTCTGTGCTCTGCTGCTTGATTCTCAGCCCCCAGATGTACTTATGAGTTAGAACAGTGTTTTTCAAACTTGGCAACTTGAAGATGTGTGGACTTCAACTCCCAGAATTCCCCAGCCAGCTTAGCTGGCTGGGGAATTCTGGGGGTTGAAGTCCACACATCTTCAAGTTGCCAAGTTTGAAAAACACGGAGTTAGAACAAAATGCACATGTCTTCCTGATATCCAACAGCAGGTTTTGCACAAAAAGGATCTGTGGCTCCATTAACCGCATTGCTGGAAGCGCTGAGGCTAAATGGCGGCATCCTGCAAGAGTTTCTGGGAGTCTGCCCTTGAGTCCGGATCCCTCCCCAGAGCTTTCCACAATCAGTTGAGCATCTGGGCCTGAAGAGCCAGCAATACACCTTGCAACTCTGCCAATATGGGGTGACGGGACCTTTATCACAGCCTCTCCCCACTTGCTGTGGTGGCTTCTGGCACACAGGCCCCCTTTCGACCGGCATACGTGGTCCAGCACTGATGTCTGAGCGGCAGACTGAAAGCTGACCCCACACCTTTCCTTTTTCTGGAAAAAGGCCCCCCTCCCTCGCTCGCTCGGCACAAAGAGAGTTTGTGGAAGTTAGAGGAAAAACCCGTGTAGGGTTCCATCGGTATTCACCACAGTTAGCCTCTTCTCCAAATCAAAACCCAGCACAAAGGTCTTACCGCTTTCATCAATGCAGATCCCATACAGGCGCACGATGTAGGAGGACTCCAGACGCTTCAGCGCCCTGCTCTCCTCCTCGAAGATCTCCCTCACTCGCCTGCGAGAAATGGCAAACGGTCAGTCCTTGGCAGGAGCGGATGCTCGTGCCCTCAAACCCCACCGAAGGAGAGAGAAGGCCGGCTGGGCATTTGCAAGTATCAAGAAGACACATGCTTTTAATTCAGAGGTGTAATAGAATCCCGAGAAGGTTCCCCCCCCCCCTGTCATATTTTGGATATCCCAAACCCTCCCCTTTATTGGGCATCGACTTCAGTGTGCCCAGCTTGGTGGGAGCCCCGAGCTGACCTTGGCTGACCTCAGAAGCCTGAGCAGGGTCAGCCTTTGGATGGGAGACCACTCAGAAATCAGGGGACTTTAAGCTAGCCTAGAAGGGCAGGGACACTCCAGAAAAAGGCAAAGGCAACATCAAGCCACTTCCTGCCAAGAAAATGTCCAAATTGATGCATCCCATACATGGCATGAGAAGGAGAGGTGCACCACAAGAGGTGGTGTTTATCCGTGGTGTTCCCCCACTCATGGAACAGCCTCCCCCCAGAATTCATCTGGCATCTATGCTGACGTCATCCTGGAGGGCCATGAAAAGAGAACTTTCTCAGAGGTCTTCTGAAGGGCAGCATTACTGGCCCAGCCCTGCAAGGTAGGCCACGTCAGGAAACCAACCCCACAGGGACACTAGAACGAAGCTTTACCTGACTTCAATGGACAAAGGACCAAAGGGCGGCGGGGAAACAGCAGTGACAAACGATGTTAAAATAAGAAAGTGGATGTGGCAGTTAGAGGAAGAAGGTGGCTTAAGTTAACTTTTTGACCCGAATCCTAGGTTCTCCTGACCACCCCACCACCACCACCACCTTTCCCTCACTTTGGGTTGTTGGTCAAAGGGTGTTTGAAGACTTTGATGGCCACGGGACTTTTGTAATATTCGCCTTTGTACAGGATGTGGTCTTTCATCTCCATCAGAAAGGACATCTTTGTTAAATAGTGCTTGTTTATCTCTGTGATTTCTGTATGAGTATCGTCCTGCTGCCCTGGAGGAGAAGGGAGAGAGTTGGAAACAGGGTCAAACAGAACAAAAGTGAGGCCAGCATCTTGCATGTCTCATTTTCAGAAATAAAACCCGCCAAGGGATAAAGGGTCTTTCCAGCAGCGTCTGAAGGTTGCGGTGAAAAAAGTCAAGACGATGGCCGTGATGGTGTGATTGAAGCTCTGCCTGTCTTTTATGTGCTTTGCATTACGTGTATCACATTTTGTGCATGGCACATAAAAAACAGATGGAGCTTCGATCACACCATCCCGGCCACCATCGCGACTTTTTCACCGCACCCTGCGGACACCCCCGGGGCCTCTCAAAGCCCTCCATCTAATTTGTGGGCTGAGAAACGGAATAGTTTCCCCAAACGTCTTCAGGGGAAGAAAGATCTCTCACAGTTTCTTGAGGGCAATTGAATAGTGTTGGGTGAAGCTAAGGGGGCTGCAGGAGAAGGCTTGTGCAAAGAAGGGCAAGATACTCACATGCCCCCTTGCCGCACCTTGTCAGTAAACCAGCACAAATCAACCCCCTAGAATTCCGCCCACATTCCCCTCTCCATAATTTCAGTTACACGTTCTATTTCATCCAATTGAATGAGAGACCAGGGGCATCTCCAGGGGCAGAGGGGCTTCCATTGCAACATTACCTCCACCATTTGTCTGTTTTCAAGCACACAGACCCACACATAGATACCGCTGCGAAAACTGGAAGGAAAAAGGCAAGACAGATTTTTTTCTATCTGGCACTATTTGTAAGATGCTTGGGAAATGATGCAAAATATCTTCCACCTATGATACTGGGATGTTCTTTTAAATTTCCTCTCGTAGGCTTTGGTGTGCTAGGTTCTATCCATGGATAGGTTCCATCCATTGTGTGGTTCCCACCTCAAAATATCGGGAAATGACTCTGCTGACTTCGGTTGTCATGATGCTACAAGCTGATGGCAATGGTTGGTAGATCACAAAATAGGGACCTTCTCCAACTTAAATTTCTGGCCCAAATAGCATACAGTACTTAAACAGATGTGTGAGACACTTCCAGAAGAAGACAGAACATAGGGCAGCTTTCCCTGATGAGGATCCTCCAGAGCAGGGTTCCTCAACCTCAGCCATTTTAAGATGTGTGGACTTCAACTCCCAGGATACTCCAGCCAGCAATGCTGGCTGGAGTATTCTGGGAGTTGAAGTCCACACATCTTAAAATGGCTCAGGTTGAGGATCCCTGCTCCAGAGGACCCAAACTCCAGAACTCCCACCCAGCATGAGTTAGCGTCTTATCTCCCATTGAAGATACCTCCCGAAACCCATCCCTGTAGCTGGGCTGGCTTTACCTGCCTCTCCCCTATTCTATTTTTCAAAGGAAGGACATTTCAACCAAATACAGCCCTACCTTTGAGCATCTCCTTCCAGCAAACTTTGTCTTCTGCTAGATCTTGGCAGCATTCCTTGCTCAGCACACACTTCTTAAAGTTGACGAGCACCTTCTGCTCCACCTGGAGCTGCAGCAAAAGCCCTTGACCCATATCTCCAAAGCGCTCGTTCAGATTTGCAAACTCTTCCAGCATGTCACCAGCCTTCACAAATCTCTCCAGCACGTTCCGGGTTTTGTACTTGTCGAAGAGTTCCTGTGCCTCAAGCAAAAGGTCCAACATGTTCTGCAGCATCCATTTCAGACTGGAGGACAGGTTACTGATGGACTGAACCTGAAGGAGCTCAATAGGTCTCAGGAGGATGTCCATGCGCTTCACAAGGCGTTCTCTCTGCTTCTTGCAGTACTTCACGTTCTGGTATTGACTGTAGATGTTCTTAGCAACCGCCAGAATGTGCTCCACAATGTCCATGGCTGCAAGGAGGGAACAATCCCATGAACAAAGCATGACTCAGCTGGAATGGGTCCTTCATCTTACCCAGATTTCAGTTACAAGGGAAGTTACATGGGAAGCCTGTCCCATCTCGTTACTGGGAATCCCAATCAACAAGCCCTGGGAACTTGCAGTTTTCTTGGCAAGATTTCAGAAGTGGTTGGCCCTTGCCTTCTTCCCAGGGCTGAGAGAGAGCGACTGGCCCAAGGTCACCCAGCTGGCTTTGTGCCTAAGGCAGGACTAGAACTCTCAGTCTCCTGGTTTGCCATTGGCTCCTTCCTAGGGCTGAGAGACAGGGACTGGCCCAAGGTCACCCAGCCGGCTTTCAGGCCTAAGGCGGGACTACAACTCTCAGTCTCCTGGTTTGCCATTGGCTCCTTCCTAGGGCTGAGAGACAGGGACTGGCCCAAGGTCACCCAGCCGTCTTTCAGGCCTAAGGCAGGATTAGAACTCTCAGTCTCCTGGTTTGCCATTGGCTCCTTCCTAGGGCTGAGAGACAGGGACTGGCCCAAGGTCACCCAGCCGGCTTTCGTGCCTAAGGCGGGACTAGAACTCTCAGTTCTACAAATTCAGGTAGGAGGCTCTCAGGCCCTCCATGAAAGTACAGTTAGCAAATTTATTTGGCAAGGGTGAATCATCATCATCATCATCTTGTGAAGCCAACCTGTGGTCACAGTATTTCAGGCTGGCTGTATTCTGAATGCAGTCATGGATTTCAGACATGGGTTACCCTCTTTGCTTGATAAGGAATTAGGGTCTCTTTTGAGACCTGTGAGAAGCTGCTGTACCAAGGTGTGAAATGAGGGGGATTCCACATCCCCCACAGCCTCAGAAGTAACTGATTGGAATTTCCAGAAAAAAGGGGAATCCAAGTAAAAGGGAAGGAGGGTAAAGGCCTTTTTCAAGAATCTTGCTTATTTCTGTTGAAATAGGGAAACAGCCACCCAGGAATCTGCAATTAGATCTTGAACTGATTTTGATGTGTGCATACCGTTTAAAGCAGTGTTTTTCAAACTTGGCAACTTTAAGATGTGTGGACTTCTTAAAGATGCTGGCCAGGGAATTCTGGGAGTTGACGTCCACACATCTTAAAGCTGCCAAGTTTGAAAAACACGGGTTTACATCTTCACCGTCTCTTCTGTTTATGTCTCTGTATAAATGGGCAAATAGTATATAATTCCCATGTCGTATATTTTGGGTTCTGTTCATAAATCTAACTAAGTCATAAGTTTTTCTCAATAATCTGGAGTGCTGTGAAATCCAGAGTTGAACAGTATTCAATAAATAAATAGCCATGCCTCGTGCTATAGAATGTATTTCATTGGTATCAGCTTCTTATTCTTTTACTTGCTGGCAAGGTACATGGGCTATGGGATCCCTATCTCTGTCACATGCTCGGGTTAGCAGAGAGGATGCCAAGGAGAGCCATCCTTCTGGGCAGGGGCAACTGTGATGTGAAAGGTCCTCTGTGCAAGCACCGAGTCATTACTGACCCTTTGGAGGGACGCTGCTTTCGCGATGTTTTCCTGGCAGACTGTAGAGCGGGGTGGTTTGCCATTGCCTTCCCCAGTCGTAATTACCTTTCCCCCAGCAAGCTGGATACTCATTTTACAGACATCGGAAGGATGGAAGGCTGAGTCGACCTGAGCTGGCTACCTGAGAACCAGCTTCCGCTGGGATCGGACTCAGGTCGTGGGGAGAGTTTCGGTTGCAGTACTGATGCCTACCACTCTGCGCCACACGAGGCTCTGGCAGGGGCACCTACCACACAGATATTCCAAAGCGGGAGGCAGGGCTGGAGAGGTTTCTGAACCTTCTTAACCCATCTTTCATCATGTGGGCTCTTCCTGTTCTTCATTTGAAATCATGGAGAAGAACTATGTACTATTCTAACTATCTTAAATCCCAAACCAACAAGATATTGATGATAATACACAAAGCCCTGAACAACACAAGACCAGGTTAAATAATATCCTCAAGTACATCAACCTCCCAGACACCTGCGATCTTCAAGGGATGGCCCGTTCTCCATGCCAGTGTGTGTGGAGAGGATGAGGAGGATGAGGAGGATGAGGATTCGAATTTATCACCACCCATCTCCATGACAGGGGACTCTGGGCGGTTTACAACAAGATTGCTGCCTGAAAGTGACATGGGCACCAGTTTCTCTAGAACGGCACTTGTTTAATGGTTTCCCCATTTCATCAGGACCCATAACATGCCAAGGAATCGTAGGCATAGCTGTCCCCAGGAAGCCACTGTGGCATTACAGTGCCGTGTGGGCCATGATGTCATGACGTCAATGTCATCTCTGTCATGGCGTCAGATGCAAGAACATAACCCCATCTTTGGCGTCATCATTTGCTCCACTGTTGCCCTCCCCAGCTTTTTTTTTTTTTTTTTGGTGCCTTCAAGTCAGTGTTGATTCCTGGTGACTGCCTGGACAAGTCCCTGCAGTTTTCTTGGCAAGATTTCAGAAGTGGTTGGCCCTTGCCTTCTTCCCAGGGCTGAGAGAGAGTGACTGGCCCAAGGTCACCCAGCTGGCTTTGTGCCTAAGGCAGGACTAGAACTCTCAGCCTCCTGGTTTGCCATTGGCTCCTTCCTAGGGCTGAGAGACAGGGACTGCCCCAAGGTCACCCAGCCAGCTTTCATGCCTAAGGCGGGACTAGAACTCACGGTCTCCCAGTTTCTAGCCTAGTGCCTTAAGTACTACACCAAAGTGGCTCTCCCCAGCAAATGCAGATCCCCAAACTGCCCTGGAGTGACAGCCATGCAGTCCTGGAAAAGATGCAGCTCCTTCAGGAGTTGGTAGAGTGGTGCTACCCAAGTGTCTCTACCAACCCCAAAACACCATTTTGCCTACCAATAGAAAACGCTGCCCAGACCTATATACATAGATCTATGAGTGCATTATGGGACCTTTAGTATGCCCATATCTCAGTTGAGAGCACGTAGGTCAGACTGGTTAACCCTGAGATGGTAAACCATCAGGGGATCCCAGGACTGAAAGCTAGACTTGAAGGTCAAAGAAACACCCTGAAAGAAGGCAGTGCCAAACCTCTTCCATATTAATGCCAAGAAAACTTCACAGACATGACCAGGAAGTCAGCAAGAACTGAAGTCAACTTCAAGGAAAGCTTACTTTTACATAGCATAGAAGGCAAGTGTATAGCATTATAACTCTATCCTGGGGAGAGTGGCCTGTATTAAAACTTTAATACAGGATGTGAGCAGTTACTCTCCAGCTCTTCTCTGCTTTCATCCTCCTCACACTCAGTTCCTCCCCACCTAACATCTTCTGTAAGTTCAACGTGGCCTCAACAAGTTAAGACTGTGAGATGCCACCCTTGCCTGTCACCTCAGCCTGAGAGCGGCAGCATCTTCCTTTCTCCCGCTTACCTGGTGTCTCTAAGCTGGCCTCTCCCCGTCTCTGTGTGATCAAGTTGGCTTCAAAGGTTCAGCAAAACTCATGCAGTTCCGCTTTCCCAGATGTCAGCCCCTACTTCCTGTCAAAGATTGACAAAAAGCGTTATGCAAGTTAGGAAACCCTGCCTGCCTGTTAAGTTGTAAAAAGAGTTTCAGTTCTAGCTCAGCAGTTGCACACTCGCAAAAGATCTGGAATGAATTCTTCCTTAAAATGCCGGAGCCTGCGACTGCTGGGTAGTGTGACAATGGGGCTCTAGGCAGACTTTGAACGTTGTCTGTGGAGGATTTCAGAATGTGCAAGCAATGAAGCAGCCACATCTCTTTCCAGGACTGCACAGCTGCTAAGTGGAGACTTGGCTGTTTGAATGAGCCACAGGCAGTCGCATTCCCACATCACAGCTCTGTTGAAGCATTTAGCAGACTACGCAGACTGCACCGGATCAATAGCACTTAGCTAAATGTAAAGTCTTGGGGAAAACATTGCATGCAAATGCAAGTAGATGAATAGGTACCACTTTGGTGGGAAGGTAACAGCATTCCACTTGCGTCACGCTGGCCACAGGACCGCGGAAGCGTCTTCGGACAGCGCTGGCTCTTCGGCTAACAAACGGAGATGAGCACCGGCCCCTAGAGTCGGACACGACAGCACAAATGTGCGGGGGGAAACTTTACCTTTTTTAAATGTAAAGTCTTGGGGAAAACATGGTGGTCTTCTGAAGCAGCCTATCCACAAGGTAGACCTGTAACTGAAAACTCTGTCTTGGAACACCTTGTGATTCTTTTTATACTATGGATGTCCTCTTGCTTGTCCCATAGCTCTCCAGTGCTCAATGGACTTAATATAGGCCAGTCAGAAGACTTCTGACCTCTCTAGAAACTCAGATTTGAATTTGGCCATAGCTCACATATACTACAGGTACTCCTCACTTAACGACCACAGTTGAGACCGGAATTTTGGTTGCTAAGTGAATCCAACCCAATTTTATGACCTCCTTTGCGGAAGTCATTAAGTGAATCACTGCAGTTGTTGAGTGAACTGTGGGGTCGTTAAGTGAATCATGTGGTTCCCCATTGATTTTGCTTGCCAGAAGCTGGCCGGGAAGATCAAAAATGGTGATCATGTGATCATGGGGTGCTGTGATGGTCATAAATGCAGACCAGTTCCAAGTGCCCAAATTGTGATCACATGACCGTGGGGATGCTGCAACGGTTATAAGTGCGAGCACCAGTTGTAAGTTGGGTTTTTTAGCACTGTCGTAAGTCTGAACCATAGCTAAACAGATGGTCATAAAGTGAGGACTACCTGTACTTCCCTTGCTACCTTTGAACTTGTTGCTCTTAGCAGTGCCATTCTACCTGCTCCTCCATTTGCAAGTACTTCCTAATGCCCTTTAAAACCAACCTTCCATTCCTCCACGGTCTTCTGCCTCTGTGAAATGTTACAGCATGATGTTTTCATCTGCTTCTGGACAGGGGTTCAAGCCAGACCTATTGCCATCACTTGAAGTCTGGTGGCAATGTAGAAGGAGAGGAGGAGGATGTAGAAAGCAGCTGACATGGAGACCATCTCTCATCAGGCCAGGATTGACCCAAGCTCTTTAGGTGCCTGAAAGGAACGACCAGATGTTGTCCTCTTCCTATTTAGAACAAGGAACCTGAATCTTATGCCAGCACTAGCAAAGGATGGACAGCATCCCTCTGCATAGTGGCGGACCAGTTTAGGAGACCAATCATGCAGCAAAAGGGGTTGTGTCCTCTGATAAAAGGGAAGGGGGAGGCAGGATGCTTTGGAGGAACAGCTGGCGCAGCTACTACGGCCTGAGGAAGTTGCCTCGTTCTCCTTAATGGTAGGGTCAGCCCTACCACATAGGCGGGGGCCTTCTGGAGTTGCAGAGCTGGATGTACCTTCGGCTAATTGTAAATGGCAGGACGTTTAAGAGGAGGCTTCCCGAATGAAGAGCTAGAGGAGAAGCAAGTAGTAAAGGCCCTTCCTGAATTCTGAGGCTCTGGAGTGCAGACAGATGCCAGGTCCAGCTGCAAGTCAAAGTTCAGCCAGGAAGAGGCCAACAGATTCTCTTTAGGCCAACAGCCCGGTTGGATCAAAGGCTGGCAGTCACAGAATGACTGGATTTTCACAACTAGCCTAAGCTAAAATAGGGTTAAGAAGCTTGTGCTTTGGCTTGTAATGGGTACCCAGATGTAGTCTTTGCATATTTGGAGAATTAAGTCAAAATGTCAAGCCAACATTGGTTTCTTTACTTGGGCCTCATGTTTTGGAAGCAAAACATGGAACCGTGTTTTGTTAACTGGTGTTAGGCGTGTTGTATGAATGCTGCTTCCACCATCAGCTTCTCCAAGCTCTTCATGGAGACAGTATAGATAACTCCTGGTTCTCCCTTCCTGAACCAGCCGCCCAGTCCCTTGTAAGCCGAAGGTTTCCTATTACCCAGCTGGCCCGGTGTCACAATGTCATCAATGCCATCCTGCCATGGCACCAAATAGTGATAGCTCTAAGTGGGGGTGGGGGGTGCCTGGCAGTAAAATCACCAGGCAGGTAAATGGTGCAAATCAGGGGAAATGAGACAAGCAATTCAGCACCCGGGATAGATCAAAGAGAAAAACATCGTGTCAGTGGATTTGAAGGGAGAGAGCAGCAAACTGACAAACAACAACGGATTGAACTCAATAGCAAAATCCTGAGACAAAGGGTGGGTGGGTGGGGAACTGGAGACTATTAAACTGTGGAATAAGGAGACTTACTCCACTCAAATCTTTATTTATTTATATTTATATTTATTTTATTTATTTTCTATCCCACCTTTATTATTTTTTATAAATAACTTGAGGCGGCGAACATACCAAATACCCCTTCCTCCTATTTTCCCCACAACAACAAACCTGTGAGGTTGGTTGAGTCTCCTGGTTTGCCATTGGCTCCTTCCTAGAGCTGAGAGACAGGGACTGGCCCAAGGTCACCCAGCTGGCTTTCGTGCCTAAGGTGGGACTCGAACTCTCAGTCTCCTGGTTTCTAGCCTGTTGCCTTAACCACTAGACCAAACTGGCTTTAACGTGTTGCAAGCCACTAGCCTAATAAAAATTTATTTGTATTCCTATGAGACTTGTGTGAGAAGTGCTTTATTTAGGAAAAGGGCGAGATCATCACACCTGGTTTCTTGTCAATGCAAATCATGATCACCATGGATGGAAGGGATTATGGCAGCTCTCACATAGCAACTGTTCCAGGCCACTGTTTTGTGATTTTCTCTCCTGTTAGATTGTACCCCCAATTTGGCTCAGGTTTTGCACAAATTTAATACTATGATTTAGCCAAGAAGTCAGAAGCCTTGATTGCAGGGAAGAGTTCCCATTTCACTCCAGCTGGTGCTCTTCTGCACTAGAAGGAGTCTAGGTCTCTCCTCGGATCAACCAGTAGGTAGGGACCACGGTGGCTCAGTGGTTAAGACGCTGAGTCAGAGGCCATTAAGGCTGACAGCTCGGCAGTTCGAATCCCAAGAGCGCGAGCCACGTGCCGGAGTGAGCTCCCGGCAATTTGTCCCAGCTCCTGCCAACCTAGTAGTTCAAAAGCATGCAAATGCAAGTAGATAAATAGGTACCACCTCGGTGGGAAAAATCACAGGGACATGAAAGGAGCCTCCTCGGGCGTCCCCCGGGCAACAGTGATGTCACTGGCAAATCCTTTCATTACAGAAGCGCCTTGGTGCTTCTGACATGAAAATAACAACAACAACAACAACAACAACAACCAGTAGGTTCCATACCAATAATGCTGTAATCTCTGAACCCAGCAGCAGGTGATGCTTGGTGGAAGGAGAAACAAAGCCAGGGGAACTGTCAGCCCTTCGAGGTAGGCCAGTTCAGGAAACAGACATGGTAAGGATTACAGGAACGCCACTTTACTGCTATAGGGCATAATGACAGAATCTTGAAAGCCGGTTAGTTTTCCTCTGCCCCCTCTTGCATCCAACAGAATCAAGGTGGGGTTATTCTGAGTGTCTTTCTCACACTTTCCGTATACCCAGGACTCAGCTGTTATTTTTCCTCCCGTTTCAGCTCCTGTATCCCTTGATCAAGCTTATTGCCACCTTCCTCCCCAGGGATCCACCAATCTTTTTCCTTAAATTCTCCTGCATTACAACTGGAAGGACAGGGCGATTCTCTGGCTTTGTTCCGGAGGCAGAATAGGGTTTGGCTGTTGGGGTAGCAGAATTCGGGGCAATGCAGATTTAAAAGGGGGGGGGGGGTAGGGCATCAATCATGCAGCTGACATTTTTTAATCCCTCCCCTCCCCCCGCTGTGGATGTCCCTGGCAGAATTCATGCAGTTTTATGACAATTCAAGGACTGGGGGACGGCAGGCTAAGCAGGAACGTCCACAGGATATGTTAAAAAGGTCAAGTTGGTGGCCACAGTGGTGTGTTGAAAGCTCTAGCCATTCTTTATGTCCATTGCACGCACGTAGCCTGATGGCTGCTCTACTCGGGACTGTGTGAGACCAGGCTGAAGCTGCCATAACTAAAGATGAAGCAGGCACATAAGCAGAGAGGACAAAAGCCAGGAATCTTGTCCATAAGATCCCTTATGAGGAGGTAGATAAGAAGGAAACAAGTCGTTAAGTAAACAAAGGGAAAATGTCACCTGAACCAGACAAAGGAAGATGGGCCTGAGCACATGGAACCTCCCCCCAATCCCGTCAATGGATACCAGACTCGCAAATCAAAAAAGCAAGGACTTTTGGGGATAAAAGCCAGTTTGGTCTAGTGGTTCAGGCAACGGGCTATAAACCAGGAGACTGTGAGTTCTAGTACCACCTCAGGCATGAAAGCCAGCTGGGTGACCTTGGGCCAGTCCCTCTCTCTCAGACCTAGGAAGGAGCCAATGGCAAACCTGGAGACTGAGAGTTCTAGTCCCGCCTTAGGCATGAAAGCCGGCTGGCTGACCTTGGGCCAGTCCCTCTCTCTCAGCCGATCTCACCTCACAGGGTTGTTGTGTGGAAAATAGGAGGAGGAAGGAGTATTAGGTATGTTTGCCGCCTTGAGTTATTTATAATAATAATAAAGGCGGGATAGAAATTAAATAAATAAATAAAAGGGGTCCCAAAGCCCGCCCACTCCCTGAGTCGTCTTTGGATCCAGACATGTACCTTGCAACCAGTAAAGTTTTGCTGTTACTTTAAATTCACTGGGTCTCTGTGTGTTCCAAAGAACCTGTTGTGCCTCTGTGTTCGGTTGGAAGTGATTTGTGTGTGTAATCCTAATTATTTCCCCAGCTGTTGACCAGGGCTGTGTGTCTTGTCTGCTGAAGCCGCACCTATCTGGAAAACCCAGGTAGAAAGCAAGGGGGGCTGACGAGATCCGCATGTGCAACAGGCTGTGAGTGTGTGATGCCCTCGATCCGTTGACTGTTAAATCAGAGTTCCTGACACAAGCCACTCAGGGATATGAAGGAATCTTTATTAAAGCCAGTGATCCACTGCACATTAAAGACTCGAGTGAATCAAGCTCCCGCAACCAACAGTTTAAAATCTCCAAGTTTCCCCCTCCCCATCGGGATTCGTGGCTTGATCGCCCTTCCCCTTGTCTCTCAGTTCTCAGATCTTTTTGGGTCCGAATCAACAAACGCGGCAATATCGCCCTTTGATCTATCCCGGGTGCTGAAACGCTCTGCAAGACTTTGATTAACATACTTTGCAGTTCTGTGAATACACCAAACCCCTACTTCACACGTCTGGTAGTTTTACTTTCAGGTACCCCCAAACGACCCTGTGAGTTTAACGGAGTGGCGGGATGTTCCTTCCTGGTGCCATGGCAGGGTGGCATGGATGACATCCTGACAGAGTGAGTGACCACAAGCCAAACCTGAGAGTCCCTGTAACAGCTGCAAATTCTTCCTCTTTGCTCCCCGAGATGACCAGAAACTCCTTCCAACACCCATCCATACTCAAGGGTATAGATACCTATCAGCATCCTCCTTTTATAACTAAAGAAAAGGTGTGTCTCTTAGGCTGCCTTGAAGTCCGGTGGTTCCACATTTTTGAAGGGAAAGCTGTGATTAGATGTTAGCAGTCTCTTAGACAAAGAACAGGCAGGGCGAGTGACAAAAAAAAAAGTGACAGCGCTTCGCTCTCTCTGTACACCACTGCCCCTTAGTGGTCAGTATGTCACAAGGGGTCCCTGTCATTGGATTTTCACCGCCAACCATCAGAAGTCTGATTGCCTCCCATAAAACCATCCTGAGCAGGATGAATTATAGGTGGCAATACAGGTCAGAGGGGGCGTGGTGGCTCAGCGGGTAAGACGCCAGGCTTGTCGATTGGAAGATCGGCGGTTCGAGACCCTAGCCCCACGTGATGGAGTGAGCTCCCGCACTCGCCCCAGCTCTTGCCATGCGTCATGCCGGCCACATGACCGAGGAAGCGTCTTCGGACAACGCTGGCTCTTCGGCTAACAAACGGAGATGAGCACCGGCCCCTAGAGTCGAACACGACTGCACAAATGAACCTTTACTTTTTAAATACAGGTCAGAGTCTTTGAACCAAGTAGCTGCCAAAATCTTTGCCGCTGCATTTACTAAAGAAATCACTCCACGGAATCTTTCCTTGCCTTCAAAATTAGTCACTTGTTTTAATAGCAATTTTATTAAAAATTGCACTTACAATGATAAAAAAAAACTAATACAAAGAGGAAGGAGGAAGGAGAAGGAGAAGGAGAAGGAGAAGAAATAGAAGGTGCAGGGGAAAAACAAAGTAGAAAGGAAAAAAATAAGAATATAGTAAAGAAAAAGAAAAACATATATGAAGAAGTGACTTCTTTGGACTCATGATGGCTCCGCGAATGGCAGCCTCGGGGAAATGGTCTCTGGGGGGTTTGGTTTTTTTTTTTTATATCTTGCAGCTTATTGCAGATTACACATTCCAGGAATGAACTTTTAAACATCAGACAGCTTTTTGCTTACAGTACTCCTCCTGTTTTCTGTGATTGTGGGAGTGCTACAGACTTTTTGATTGCGGGGGCGGGGGCCCTCTCGGTCTGGTTAGCAGTTGTGTCGGCAGCAGTTTGGGATTCAAACGAAGATATCGGAGACGCAGACGAAGGGGAAAGCGAGCTGGAACCTTGGTAAGACTTAGAAAGCAACAAACTAGAACTCCTCTTCCCTTGATATATTTAACAAATATACGCTTATTAGCTAACAAAATGGATGAGTTACTCATTTTAAATCGGAACAATCCTGACTTTTCAAATGCTGCAGCCCTTTGTTTTACTGAAACGTGGCTTAATCACTTAATGGAGGACGGATTTTTACAACTCTCAGGCTTTCATCTTTTTAGCGGAGATCGAGTTACAGAGTCATCGGGCAAACAAAAAGGAGGTGGAATTTGTTTTTATGTGAATATTCGTTGGTGTAAAGATGTTAAAATCCTACATAAATCTTGCACTATGCATTTAGAGACTTTAGTTATTAACTGCAAACCATATTATGCTCCACATGAATTTTCTTCATTCATCTTGGTGGGAGTTTATATACCTCCTGTTTCCTCAAACAGCGCAATGCAGACTCTAACAGACCAGATAATTGGTTTAGAACAGAAGTATCCGGATTCTTTACTGATTGTTTTAGGAGACTTCAATAGTACTAACCTTACATATGAGCTGCCTAGATATATACAACATGTTAGTTGTCCTACTAGAGGCAAGAACATATTCCATCATTGTTACACTGTATTAAAAGGAGCTTATCGCTCTATACCACATGCAGCAATTGGACTGTCTGATCATTGTATGATTCATCTCATTCCCACCTACAGGCAGAGACTTAAAATTGCAAAGCCTGTGATAAAATCAGTGAAGATATGGTCTGATAATGCTAGGTTAAATCTACAGGCCTGTTTAGAGTGCACAGACTGGACTGCTTTTGAAGCCGCCTCGGCAGATTTGGATGAGTATACTGATACTGTGACATCATATATGAGTTTCTGTGAGGGCATATGTGTGCCCACAAAAAACCTAAGTATATATAACAATAAGTTGTGGTTTACAGCAAAGCTTAAGGAGCTGTGCCATGACAAGGAAGAGGCCTATAGGAATGGGGATATGATTATGTATAATCGGGCTAGGAATGTATTTACTAGAGAGATTAAGGCAGCAAAGAGGAATTATTCAGAAAAGCTGAAAAAGCAGTTTTCAGCTAATGATACTGCAACTGTATGGAAAAGCCTGAAGAACATCATCGGCCTCAACAAACCATCTCTTCCGACTGACGAGAGTCGTCAATTGGCAGACCTTAATATGTTTTACTGCAGGTTTTGAGAATGAACAACTGTTATCTGCTGCTTCTAATTGTATTTCAGATACATTGTTAGCACCAAATTTTCCTATATCCATTTCCAATTCCCTAGGCTCCTCACCTCTGGTGATCTTGGAAAAAGAAGTGCGAGATTTATTTCAAAAACAAAAGATTAAAAAGGCTCCAGGCCCAGATGGTGTGACTCCTTCCTGTCTGAGAGCTTGTGTGGAACAATTGGCCCCTATTTTTAACATATATTTTTAATACATCGTTGGAGATGTGTTGTTCCTTCTTGTTTTAAAAGTTCTATAATTATTCCAGTTCCTAAGAAATCTTCAATTAGTGAGCTGAATGACTACAGACCTGTTGCATTGACGTCTGTAGTTATGAAGACCCTTGAGAGGCTAGTGCTGGCTCCTTTGAAAGCTATCACGGATCCCCTGTTAGAGCCATTGCAGTTTGCTTATAGAGGAAACAGGTCAGCAGATGATGCTGTCAACATGGCTTTACATTATATTTTGCAACATCTTGAATCTCCGAAGTCTTATGCACGAATCCTATGTATCGCCAAGTGTCCAAGCAGTGATCAGATGCTCGGGCAATTGGTTCTTTTAGATCCAGAGATAATAAGCACACCAGTGGATAAAGAAACTTTAGCTTTATTATAAACTTAAGCAAACAAGGTTAAACAGAAACACAGTTTAAACAGATTACACAAAGCATAACAAGCATAGCATACAGAAAGAAATCATACATACCAAAGCAAAGTGATACCTTTATTCCCTTGTTGCTACCAGGAACTTGGCTAAGATAGCAGAAAATAACCCCAAAAGGAATGGCTGTTGAGTCCCACAGCACCCAGCATCCTGAGCCTGCATCAAAGTTCCCAAGCTCCAAAGACAATCCCAAGGTTTTTATCAAAGCCTGGCTCCCAAACCCCGTGACCAGGCCCAGCCTGACCTTGACTGGGATTCCTCCTAGGGCCTGGCACCTGTCCATGACATCATTCCCAGAGCCTGGGAAGCCATCAGATAAGCCATTGCCCAAGCATAAACAATTCCTTATCATCCCCCTCCCCCATTCCAAGCCGCTAGAGGGGCAGCTGGAGGAGTGAACTTATGCTTAAACTTAACAAGCTCGGGGTTTTCTCTCCCCCCACTTCGAACAAAGATATGTTCTGGAGGGCTGTTGGAGGAGTGGGCGTATGGTTCTTCTCTCCCCCCTCCCATGCCAAACAGAAATAAAAAAAAACCAGTTAAACATCAGTATAACTCAAAATAAACTCTAATCTCCTAGGTGTGTGTGTGTGGGGGGGGAGGAAAACCAAAACATGCCACTTAACTCGAGATACAATGGTCTTCTGCAGGTTGCCACTACATCCTATTTGTGGACTTGAGTTCAGCCTTTAATACCATTGTTCCAGGAATTTTTTACAACAAACTGATCCAGCTCACTGTGCCTGACCTTACCTGTAGGTGGATAATCAGTTTTCTAACAGATAGGAAACAACAGGTGAGGTTAGGCAAAACTATATCCAGCATTCGGTCAATCAGCACAGGTGCCCCTCAGGGACGTGTGCTCTCCCCGCTGCTTTTCTCCCTCTATACCAATGACTGTACTTCAAAAGATTCTTCTGTTAAAAGTTTTGAAATATGCAGATGATACAACCGTCATTGGTCTCATTCGGAATGGTGATGAGTCAGCATGTAGACGGGAGGTACAACAACTGGTCCTGTGGTGCAGTTACAACAATTTGAAACGGAATACACTTAAAACTGTAGAGATGGTTGTGGATTTTAGAAAGAACTCCTTCAATTCCCCTTTCCTTACTATACTCGATGGCCCTAGAGTAGTAGAGTCCTTTAAGTTTCTGGGCTCCATAATTTCTCGAGACCTGAAATGGACGCTTAACATCAGAACTATTATCAAAAAGGCACAACAAAGGATGTTCTTCCTGCGTCAACTTAGGAAGTTTAAACTATCTCAGGAGCTTCTGGTACAGTTTTACAGAGGAACTATTGAGTCTGTTATCTGTTCTTCTATAACTGTCTGGTTTGGCTCTGCAACCAGGCAGGACAGACATAGACTCCAACAGATAGTCAAGTCTGCAGAAAGAATGATTGTAATCTGCCTGCCCTCTATAGAAGACCTGTATGTTGCAAGGGTCAAAAGTAGGGCGGAGAAGATACCTGCAGACCCTCCTCACCCTGGATATCAACTGTTTCAACTTCTTCCATCAGGACGGCGTTATAGAGTACCGTATGTCAAAACATCTAGACATCGAAACAGTTTTTTCCCTTGTGCTATTGATTTGTTGAACTCCTAATTAATGCAGCATGATATAATGATTGATCATGTATGCCATTGCTCTGTTGAACTTTTAATTAATGTAGCATGAGAAAATGATTGATGATGTATGATACCACATGACTGCTAAGACGTGACCGGTAATGCTCTGTTATATGTGGACAACATATTTTAACCTTGATCAAATAAACCAACTTTATATTCCTTCCTTTTACTTTTAATAATCTTGATCTTTAGTCCCTTCAAATAATGTCCTAGTGTTAAAGTTAACCTGGGGGGGGGTCCCTCCTTTCCTTTTATCACTTGGCTCACAGGCCTCCTGGCTGGGCGCCTCCCCCCCTTTCCTTTCCTACGCAATTAACTAAAAGGGAGCACTGCCCTTTTAAAACTTATTAACCAGGATCCACACCTCAGCAACAACTGTGGCAAAAGGAACCCTGGAATGGATTTACTCAAGTTCTATAATTGACTCCACAAGAACCACCTCTCCTGAAGGGCAAATTATTCCTAACTTAGGGCACCAACCCAGATGTTCCTAGCTAGGGCACCAACCCAGATGTTCCTAGCTTGGGCACCAACCCAGATGTTCCTAGCTTGGGCACCAACCCAAAGGACAACATTTGCTGCCACCACCCTATTACCATAGTCCCACAGCCCTAGGGAAAGCTGAGGGCTCTGGGCCAAACCTCAGGACTTCCAGGGGTGACTTCTCCATCCAAACTCAAGCCCCAAAACCTTGGAAACTTAACCACTAACACTGGTAGTAGTAAGCCAAGCAGCTAGGCAGGCTGGGTAGAATCCAATTTCACATGTACTTGACCACAAACACCAGCATGTAAAATATATTTTTGTTTATTAAATAGAGTTAAGACTTACATACTATAAGGCATAAACTCTTTACAAGGCACGGTATGCAAGACAACAGTTGATTAAAATAATAAAAACTACCTTCCTAAAAACTTACTGTAGCTCCTTACACTCACCAGACTTAGCTCTCCTGAACCTGGATAAGTTGTTGCTTACCCATTATCCCAGGCATAGTAAGACAAAACTTCATGTTAGCCAGGTTACTAGAGGATACCAACCCTCTACTGACAAGAGGTGTTCTGCTTGTTGCTGAAGTTGAAACCTTCTGAAGCTCTCATTTTTTCCCTTATTTTATTAAGCAAACCTCACATTCTCCTGGCCCTGGTAACCCAGTGATAACCAATCAGAAGCTCGGAAGATACCCAGTGATAACCAATCAGAACCAGCCAAAGCTTCTAGGGCGTTGCCTAATGAGCTGCCTGAACTCCCCCTCCCAACTGGAATCACAGCTGCAAGGAGTTACCATCGGAATGTCCTGGCTTGCCTGCATCCAATAGTTCAAAGGGAAGCTGGCCAAACTTACTCCTCTGAGATAATGGACCCTGTTTTCAGCGTTTGCAATTAGGGTTAATTACTCACAACAAAACCTAGCTTGCTGCCAAAATTCCAAACAACCCAAAATAGGGTCTGGCACAAGCGTTGTCCTTCACACCTAGAACTTGGTTTCTTTTCATTTTTTGTCCCTTCTCACACAATTCTTCAAAGCTTTAACCAGTCTCTTTTGTAAATCCAATATAGGAAAATTATCCAGATCACTCTCTTGGTTTGTTGTTTGTATATCCCTTTCAATTATTAAGACATCAGATCAGTCTTGTCCAGTAAAACTTGTTCCTCTTCCATAACATTGTTTAAACACAGGTCTATCTCTAGAGGCAGACATTCTTAAAATTAACTGCTGGGTCCATTGTTCAAAAATATCCTTCAAAATGTTAAAATATTTTGCCCCATTCTGTATTAGTAAGTCAAATTTAAGTGTTCTTCTCCTTTAATTGTAATCTTTAGTTCCTTCTAGTTCCCTGTAGTGTCTAACCTTCGAAGTCTCTTCCTATCATGTTTTTTAAAGGAATTCAAAACAAAAGCATTTTCCCATGGGAAGGATTCTTATAATTAATTCCAAAATCTTATATCAAATCTATTTGGACCCTTAGTCCGCTTGTAACTTTTCAAAATCAAATTTCTAATAACCCTTTTGCTGTTTGTTCAAAAAAAAAATTTTTTTGAGTCCTTATATTTAAAACTTCTTTCACTAAGGATTGAAGGAAACTGTCAGGATGTCATCCATGCCATCCTGTCATGGCGCCAGGAAGCATCCTGCCAGTCTGTTAAAACTCACAGGGTCGGTTGGGGGGTGCTTTGCAGTGGAGACTTGGTGTATTCACAGAACTGCAAACTATGTTAATCAAAGTATCGAGGTGAGCGATTCAGCACCCAGGACAGATCAAAGGGCGATATCGCCGTGTTAGTTGATTCAGACCTAGAAAGATGAAAAACTGAGAGACGAAGGGAAGGGCGATCGAGCAGTGAATCCTGACGGGTGGTGGTGGTGGAAACTTGGAGATTATTAAACTGTTGGTTGTGGGAGCTTGATTCACTCGAATGTTTAATGTGCAATGGATCACTGACTTTAATAAAGATTCCTTCATATCCCTAAGTGGCTTGTGTCAGGAACTCTGATTTAATAGTCAGCGGATTGGGAACATCACAGAAACTCACCCGGTGTTTTCAGATTTGTTGATCCAAAGGTTTCTAACAGCTGAAAAGCGGTTAACAAGCATTTTCTGAAAGTGATTAGAAAAGGAAGTATGCGAACCCAGGGTCCTTTTGAAGGCACCGACTGCAGTTTGAGCAAGATGGCTATTCCCTCGTCTCCCAGAGCCCTAAACCCACCAGAGACCGCTGTCTTGTGTTCCCCTCGCCAGGAGCAACTGTCTGGAGCACTCGTGGGTGATCTCAAGTCCTCTCCTTGTCCAGAGAGGAATTACAAAGAGCTGGTCTACTCGTCAGCTCTTCATTCTGCTGCAGTCATCGGCTTCATCTTCAGTTCACCATTTCTTCCCCAGAAGTCGCCTTCAAAATTAGTTGTTAATGCATCATGAAAAGTAGATGTAAAATCTTTGTGTCAGACAGACAAAAGGAAATATTTTTTACACAACGGATAATTCAACTTTGGAATTCACTACCGTGAGACGTGATGCCGGCTATCAGCTTGGCTGGCTTCAAAAAGGGTGGGACCAATTCATGGAAGTCCTGGGGATCAATGGCTCTTAGCCTCGATGGCAGTGGGGCTGCCTCTGAAGGCCATTGCTGGGAGACAAGCGGGCTTCCTTGGACAGTTGGCTGGCCACTGTGAGAACAGACTGCTGGACTAAATAGGCCAGGGGTCCCATCCAGCAGGGCATGGCTTCAGTTCTTATGTTAAAAAGATGTCACTATAAACCTCCAAAGGGGTGTGGTGGCTCAGCAGGTAAGACACCAGGCTTGTCGATCGGAAGATCGCAAGTTCGGAGGTTCGAATCCCTAGTCCCGCGTGACGGAGTGAGCTCCCAGCTCTTGCCAACCTAGCAATTCGAAAGCATGCAAATGCAAGTAGATAAATAGGTGCCACTTCGGTGGGATGGTAAGAGCGTTCCGTGCGTGTCATGCGGCCACATGACCATGGAAGCGTCTTCGGACAATGCTGGCTCTTCGGCTAACAAACGGAGATGAGCACCGGCCCCTAGAGTCGGACACGACTGCACAAATGTGCGGGGGGAACCTTTACCTTTACCTTTTATAAACCTCCAACTGCATGAAGCTGTTTTATCAAATTCAAATCTGTATGCATTACCTTGGAAGTTTTTTTTTTTAATCTGTTCAGTCGTGTCTGATTCTCGGAGACTGCCTGGATGAGTCCCTGCAGTTTTCTTGGCAAGGTTTTTCAGAAGTGGTTTGCCATTGCCTCCTTCCTAGGGCTGAAAGAAAGTGACTGGCCCAAGGTCACCCAGATGGCTTCACAGTCTCCCGGTTTCTAGCCTGATGCCTTAACCACTACACCCAACTGGTTCTCAGAAGGTATACTGTATTACACGGGATAATATTACAGGAATGATATCACACGGTTGGTATTGTTTCGATTTAGAACTTACTCAATTTTTTCCCCTTCCCTCCTGATAATCTTGCTTTATGCAATTCAACAGATATTCATGACTGGGTGAATGACTGAACATGATTAAGATCTATTTTTGCAAGCATAAAGGCAAACATGCCATGTTTCATTGTTTTTGTTTTAATTGTTTTAATCTAGTATTATATTTTGTAAGACACCCAGAGTCCACTGGAATGGACAACTATATTAAAATGTTGTTGTTGTTGTTGTTGTTGTTATTTGGGGGGAGATAGTTGCAAATAATTATTCAAAGATTCCTCAGTATTTTCCAGATTTTCATGTTTCAATTTTTGTTTCTTTTTCTGCCAGATAAAGCAGGAACCTGATCCTCAACATATTTATTTATTTATTTATTTATTTTATTTATCATACTTATATCACCGCCCATCTCCCCCCACAGAGGGGACTCTGGGCGGTTTACACAAAGTTGACAATTAAAACATATAAAAACATATAAAATACCGTACATAAATGTATATCTATATAAATTAATTAAATATATAAAACCCAAGAGGCTCTGATGTTAAGTTTAAAAGAACTCTACGGAGCCAGCCATCCCCAAGAGGAGCTGTTACTCCTCCCATCCCAAGCGAGGTGGCAGAGCCAGGTCTTCAATTGTTTTCGGAAGGTCATCAGTGTGGGAGCTTGCCTCACCTCTGTTGTATATATTTTTTATGTCTGTAGAATATGTGGCTGAGTTTTTTAAAAAGCCAGGCCTCAAAACTTTTTTCCTGTTTGGGCTCAGGGAGCACATGTTCACCCCCACTCAGGATTGTTAGTTTGCCTTCAGGTGCTGGCCAGTCTGAGAGTTCTGACCAATCAGAATTAGCTGTTAGAGCTTTGCCCATATTGGGAATCTGTTGCCTAGGTGTTTTGGTCACATGCTGGATCCTGTCCACTCAGATGCTGGTCAGGTAAAGGTTTAAAAAATGTAAATGTCTTTTGTTCACCTCACTCTGCTAACTACTCTGCATTCTGCTCTGCTATCTAATTGTAAATATGTTAATCAACCATGCCATGCTTTGGCTAAAGAAGAAGATTCGAGGTTTGTTCCTATGTTTTTGTTTTAAATAAAACAATGTTTTACTACAAACTTATCTCTTGGTTTTTTCCATAACTCTGATCACAAATTTTATAAAAATACAAAAGGTTCTGTGCCCAGGAATTGCTTCTGGATCAGAGACAAAACTTATGGAAAAATAAAAGAGAGAAGAAAGCTGACCTGTTTTAGTCTGCATTTGGAGAGGCTTTTGTTTTTTGAAACTTGCCGGCAGTTACAGGAAGTTTCCATCGGAGGCGGAGTTTTGCCTCGTGTTTGCAAGCCTCGTGGTGTTTTTTGGATTACTACAACAGGGGGGAGAAGGAGCCATGGCTGCTGCTGGAGCTTCAAATTTTCAAGGTATGCCCCTGGAGAAGCTTTCTAATACTAATTATTTGAACTGGTCTTTGAAAATGGAAAGTTTCTTGAGGAGAGAAAATTTATGGTCTGCAATTTCTGAACAAATTCCTCAGAATCCAGATCAAGCCTGGTTGAGGAAAGATGAGAAATGCAAAGCCTCCATTATTTTGGCTGTTCAGGATGATCAGCTTATTCACGTGAGAGGCAAAGAAACTTCCAAAGACTTATGGGACTATTTGCGTGATTTATATGTGAAAACTAGTCCAGGCAGCAAGGTTATTTTAACAAAAAAACTGTACAAGGCTCACTTGCCTGAGAATGGAAATTTGCCAGATCATCTCCACAAGCTTCAGAATTATTTTGTGGAACTTCAGGAACGTGGGATGGAATTTACCCCCCTGATGAAAGCCTACATTATGCTTTCTTCGTTGAATGAGTCCTGGGACACTTTAATTTGCTCCATGGAGGGAATCCCAGAAGCTGATCTATCTCCATCGTTCGTGACTACCCGACTGCTTGCTGAGTGGGAGAAAAGACAAGAAAAAGCTGCCTCCATTTCTACAATAAAGTCTTCTCGTGGCCAGCAGAGGGAGCAGAAGAGCTCTGAATTCCAAGCTTCTGCTTTTTCCACCACCAAGCGATGCTTTACCTGTGGATCCTCTTCTCATCTCCAAAAGGACTGTGTCAAATTTAAAAAGAAGACTTCTAAGAAAGAACAAACTTCTAGAAAGAAGATTCTTCATGCAACAGTTGTTGAGAACTCTGATAATAAAGATTTGTGGGTTCTTGACAGCGGAGCCAATTCTCATATATGTCACAATAAAGATTCCTTTCTGTCTTTGTCTAAAACTAACAAACAAAAAGTTTCCTTAGCAGATGGATCTGTATCCAAGATCGTGGGTGAAGGTGAGATCAATCTTCCATGTTTGGGGGAAACTGTTCAAAATGTTTTGTTTGTGCCTAATTTTCAAAGCAATCTCTTGTCTGTGGGGCAGCTAGTAGCCTCAGGTTATGTTATAACTTTTAAGAAAGAGGGTTGTGATATTAGAAAGGCTGGCAGAGTAGTTGCAAAGTGTTTGCAGAAAGATTCTCTGTACATTGTACAAAAGGCTGAAAAGCAGCAAATTGCTAAAGCTAAGGCTGTTTTTGAAAATAAGCCCATACACGATCAGTGCATCCATTTATTACATAGGAGATTTGCTCATGCTAATTTTAAGTACATTTCTCAAATGCCTAGTTATTCTGCTGATTTAAAATTGAAACCTTGTGATAAGTATCTGGATTGTGCAGTTTGCAAGGAGAATAAAACCACAAGGGCTCCTGTGAAGAAGTTTTCTGATAGATCCACCTCTAGGCCTCTAGAGATCATTCATTCTGATGTTATAGGCCCCTTTTCTCCTAGTCTTGGGGGAGCAAGGTACATTTTGACCTTCATAGATGATTTTTCCAGGTACACATTCATTTATTTGTTGAAACACAAAGATGAGGTCTTTGATAAATTTAAGGCTTTTGTGGCTTGGGCGAATGGAAAATTCCCAAGGCCAGTGTCTGCTTTGCAATCAGATCGAGGTGGCGAGTATCTATCCTCAAAGTTTAAAAACTTTTTGTTGGAAAAAGGGATAGAACACATTTTAGCTAACCCTTACACTCCTGAACAGAATTCTGTTGCAGAGAGAAAAGGCAGAACATTGCAGGAAGCAATGATGTGTTTGCTGAAGGATGCTAGTTTCCTTTTAGGTATTGGGGAGAAGCTGTTACTACAGCGTGTTATGTGCAGAAC
The DNA here is from genome assembly GCA_023362775.1 of Charina bottae. Classification (NCBI taxonomy): domain Eukaryota; kingdom Metazoa; phylum Chordata; class Lepidosauria; order Squamata; family Charinaidae; genus Charina; species Charina bottae. The sequence continues at coordinate 2,457,529 of JALMGJ010000015.1, forward strand.
AGGCTGTTTAGCAGTGCAATTCAGGATGTGCCTTTTCATTTGTTCTATGGTGTGAAGCCTAAAGTGAATCACCTCAGGGTGTTTGGAAGCACAGCTTGGGTCCACATTCCCAAACAGCTGAGGCGCAAGGGGGCTTCCAGAACAAAGAAAGTAATATTTGTAGGGTATGAACAAAGTCAGAGAAGCTACAGGTTCATACTGGATAATCAACTGATAATTAGTAAAAGTGCTTCTTTTGCTGAGCAGAATTGGGATAAAATAAACTCTAGTTCTTCAGTTGATTTATCCATGGGGGAGCAGCAAAGTCTTGCTGATGGTGATTTGCAGGAATCACCTAGTGAAGTCATTGATCAGGAAGCTGACTTGTCTGGAAAGTCAGAGGTTTCTGAGGACAATGGTGGGAAACAGAGTGTAAGTCCTGTCCTACCTCGCAGGTCTGAAAGGATTAATAAGGAAGTTCCTCCTGATCTTTATCAAGTAGATGTTGTGAAGGCTTTTCACATTCACACAGAGCCTGAGTCTCTGGAAGAAATTAAAGAAATGCCAGCTGAAATAGCTAAGTGTTGGCATGAAGCCATGCAGCAAGAGTTGGATTCCTTAAAGGAAAATAAAACTTGGAAACTAGTAAGTTTGCCTCCCAATCAGAAGGTTTTAGGTTGTAGGTGGGTGTTCAAACTGAAAAAAGATTCTGATGGCAAAATTCAGAAGTACAAAGCAAGGTTGGTAGCAAAAGGTTTTGCTCAAAGAAAAAATGTGGATTATGACAAAACTTTTGCTCCAGTGACAAAAGCTGAATCTATCAGGTTGCTTTTAAAGGTTGCTGCCATGAAGAAACTGTCTGTTTATCACTATGATATTCAAACTGCTTTTCTGTATGGTGACTTGGAGGAAAAATTGTTTATGCAACAACCTCCTGGTTATGAAAAAGCAAAGCATCTTGTGTGTGAATTGCAGAAATCCATCTATGGATTAAAACAAGCCGCGCGTTGTTGGAATATTAAAATGGATAATATTTTGCAAAAATTTGGGTTTCAGAAGGGAATTGCTGATCCTTGTGTGTATGTAAAAAATGATAAGCAAGGTGTAATGTACTTGTGCTTGTATGTGGATGATTTGTTGCTGCTCACTTCATCTGATGAACAGAAGCATTCCTTTGAGGTTTGTATGAAAAACAATTTCACAGTGAAATGTCTTGGAGCAATCAACAATTACTTAGGATTAGAAATTCAGAGGGAAAAAGATGGCAGTTTTCTCATAAGCCAGAGCAGTAAAATTAAGAAGCTGCTGGAGGATTTTAAAATGCAGGACTGCAAGTCTGTCTCCTCCCCCATGCTTCCCGAGTTTCTAAAAGAGGAGGGGGTCAAGGGGGATGGTGAGTCATCTGAAGGAGATAGTTTCAGTTCAGCCATTGGCAGTCTTCTTTACATTGCAAATAACAGCCGTCCGGACATTTCTAACAGTGTGTCCATTTTGAGCAGGTTTGTGGAAAATCCCACATCTGCTGCAAAGTCTGGGTTAAAAAGGCTGTTTCGTTATTTGCAAGGCACCAAAGATTTTTGCTTAAGGTTGTCTGCTACAGACACAGAAGAAAAGTTAGAATGCTGGTGTGATTCAGATTGGGCTGGAGATCTCAGTGATAGGAAGTCTACTTCTGGAAGTGTAATTCAATTTGCAAATTCCACTATTGCATGGTTTTCCAGAAAGCAGACTGTAGTAGCCATCAGCACAGCTGAAGCCGAATTTTATGCTTTAGCACAACTGTGCAATGAAGTAATTTGGTTTACACAATTGTTGCAAGACATTGGAGTCATTTTAAGCCAGCCTGTAACAATTCATGAAGACAATCAAGCTTGTATCCATTTGGCTTTATCTGAAAGTTCCAGAAATCACACAAAGCACATTGATGTGCGTTTTCATCTTGTTAAAGATTTTCTAGCCAAGAAAAAGGTTATTTTGAAATACTGTGATACTAAATTAATGTTGGCTGATATCTTAACCAAGCCTCTAGTTGCCAGTAGGCACAATGAGTTGATTACCAAACTGGGTTTGTTTCCATATTCTTTGTAGTCATAAAAAAAGGGGAGTGTTGTATATATTTTTTATGTCTGTAGAATATGTGGCTGAGTTTTTTGAAAAGCCAGGCCTCAAAACTTTTTTCCTGTTTGGGCTCAGGGAGCACATGTTCACCCCCACTCAGGATTGTTAGTTTGCCTTCAGGTGCCGGCCAGTCTGAGAGTTCTGACCAATCAGAATTAGCTGTTAGAGCTTTGCCCATATTGGGAATCTGTTGCCTAGGTGTTTTGGTCACATGCTGGATCCTGTCCACTCAGATGCTGGTCAGGTAAAGGTTTAAAAAATGTAAATGTCTTTTGTTCTACCTCACTCTGCTAACTACTCTGCATTCTGCTCTGCTATCCAATTGTAAATATGTTAATCAACCATGCCATGCTTTGGCTAAAGAAGAAGATTCGAGGTTTGTTCCTATGTTTTTGTTTTAAATAAAACAACGTTTTACTACAAACTTATCTCTTGGTTTTTTCCATAACTCTGATCACAAATTTTATAAAAATACAAAAACCTCCAGGGGCAGAATATTCCAGAGGGCGGGTGCAGAGAAGGCCCACTTCCTGGACCCCGCCAAATGGAATTCTCTTGTAGACGGGGTCCGTAGCAAGCCCTCTCTGCATAACCGAGTGGGGCGGGTCGATGCTCTGGGGACGAGGCGGTCCCTTAGGTAACCTGGTCCCATGCCATGTAGGGCTTTAAAGGTGACAACCAACACCTTGAATTGGACCCGGAAGCAAACTGGTAACCAATGCAGCTCGCGCAGCAGAGGTGTCACATGTGCCGATCTTGGGGCACTCATAACTACACGTGCAGCCGCATTCTTGACCAGTTGAAGCTTCCGGATACTCTTCAAGGGTAGCCCCATGTAGAGTGCATTACAATAGTCTATATGGGAGATGACCAGGGCATGTGTGACTGTCCGGAGGGCGTCTCGGTCCAGGAAAGGGCGTAGCTGGCGTACAACTCAAAGTTGTACAAATGCCCTTCTGGCCACGACTGCCACCTGCTCTTCAAGCAGGAGTCGTGAGTCCAGAAGGACACCCAGGTTCCGCACTGTGTCTGAACGGGGTAGTGCCACCCCGCCCAGATCTAAAGATGACAACTCCCTGGATCTCGAGGCACCATCAATCCACAGCCACTCCGTCTTACCAGGGTTCAGCTGAAGCCTGTTGTTCCCCATCCAGGCCCCCACAGCCTTCAGACACTGAGAAAGGGCAGTCACTGCATCACTTAACTCGTCCGGGATGGAGATATATAGTTGAGTATCATCAGCATATTGATGATACCTCATCCCGTGTTGGCGGATGATATCACCCAGCGGTTTCATGTAGATATTAAATAGGAGAGGGGAGAGAACCAAACCCTGCGGCACCCCACAAAGTAGGGGCCGAGGGTTGGATCTCTCATCTCCTATTACCACCGATTGGGATTGGCCCTGGAGGAAGGAGGTGAACCAGCGCAAAACCACGCCGCCCACCCCCAACCCCCTAAGCCATCCCAAAAGGATACCATGGTCGATGGTATCGAAAGCCGCTGAGAGGTCAAGAAGAGCCAGGATGGATGCACTGCCTCCATCCCGCGCTCGCCAGAGATCATCAGTAAGTGCGACCAATGCAGTTTCTACCCCATATCCCGGCCTGAACCCTGACTGAAAGGGGTCTAGATAATCCGTATCATCCAGAATCCTCTGGAGCTGTAATGCCACCACTTTCTCAACCACCTTCCCCAGAAAGGGGAGGTGGGAGACGGGACGAAAATTGTCCAACACTATAGGGTCCAGCGATGGCTTCTTGAGGAGGGGGTGCACCAGCGCTTCCTTATGCCTTAAAATAATCCACACAGCCAATTCACAGAATGTCTGTCTGAATCAAAACATCCGTCGCCCCTCTACTTGGTTCTCTGTGCTGGCAGGTACCTGTTCTTGCAGTCCTGTTGGCAGTGTGATGCTTTCCTGTATTGCTGCTTTGATGCAGGCTATTTTGAATTCTGTCAAAAAGAGAGGGACCTATTTTAAGAGAAATGCCCAAACTCACTACATCAGAACCTGAGGCCTTACCAGCCCTCTAACGCTGGTGGGGGGATGAAGGACTGACTGGGTGTCTAAAGCAAACTTTTGCTTCATGGGTTATGCAGTGGCATAATTTCATCTCAGGGAAAGGGGCGTGGAAAGAGGAGAGATGCTTAGAGAATCCTGGGCTTCTGATCCGGACATGCCCAAAAGGTTTGGGTCCCTAACCCTAGCCCTGGAGGGAAAGTGAATGCTGGTGTACCACTTTCTCACCTCCAGGGAAGAGAGGCAGTTGCCCTGCTACACTTCCAAAACCTTGCAGCTTGGTGCCACATTCCAAGAAGCTGCAAGGTTTGAGAAGAGCTCCAAGAAGAACCGTCCTCGGCTTAGTTTTGCTTCAGCAACTTATTTTGACAACTTATGTTTCATAGAGTCAAGGAGGCTGTAGGCTGTGTTTGGATGTGGAAAGCAGCGAATGAGCTCTTGATCTCTGCAACCAAGATGACACCTGCATTAGTCACAGCAGCTGGGGGAGTTATAGAGGAGCAATGCATTCTTTTCCATGCTTCCTCCACCTGTCCCCACCCTCTGTCCTGGGGAAGCGGGACCCACCCATGCTGCATACTGCAATGTGGTGGGTCTGCTTGAAACGAAACCATTGTTCACCGCAAGGTTGCCTCATCTCCCCCCACCTCACCCTCCAGCATTTTGGTCTCAAACTACTCCCACACGCACGCAGGCTTCAAAGTTTTCTTTATTTTCAAAATATATATAATCTATGTACAAGTATCTCATGTCTACCGCTCGATATGCCATCATCTTTCTTTTTCTAAAATATTTGTGTGGCCAACATTAGAAGACGGGGAAGTCAGAAGGCAAAAGTCAGCAGCATCTCTTTGCAATGGGTTTCACCGGAGATGACGAATTCCAGAAAGCTTTTCAAAACACTCCCAGGGAACAGTGCTGGTGCAGAACAGAAGTGGTGCATGGTTAACACTGACCTCACAAAATCCAAAAGACATCCTTGCCGGTGAGATGTGAGTGGAGAGAAGCACATGCGTCATCTGTTTGGGGATTTGGGGCTGGAGATACGGCAGCACTGGAACTGACTCTGGATACCTCCATCCGGGACCGCCTATCAGGACATCTACGGCCCCAATGTGCCTCCTCCGACTAACAAATTTAATTAAAAGGCAGAAGCTCATGAGAGGCTAAGGCAGTGTTTCCCAAAGGGTTTCCTTCATTACCCAAAACCGCTTATCTGAAAGTCCCTTTTCTCCAATTAGGTAAAACACTTTTAAGTCAATTTAAATGTTCCTGTTGTGATTGGGTAATGGCTTTGTGTGTCGTTACCCAAATAAAAACCAGTTTTACCCAATTTTGGGTAATTTACCCAGGTTTGGGAAGCACTATCTTAGGCGTTGTAATAAAGTTGGTTAGTCAGAAAAGACACTACCAGACTCCTAGTTCTTTTGCCACCATGGGCTAACGTAGCTCTCCTCCAACACCACTTCACAGAAGGCACTCACTAATAACCAACTTATCTACACGCAAATTAACAATTCAGGGCTGGAGAAAGTGCCTTTGGGAGATTTCAAAGCACCCTTTCCGACATGAGGATCCTGGGACGACGCAAGGCATGACAGGTCGAGACTCATACTAGCCAAGCCCATTTTAGCCGAGAGGGTTGCGCAAACCAGCCTGTGTGCTTAGTTTATTATGAGTTATTATTATTCAGTGGGTTGTATGAACTTCCAGAACAGATTCAATTCCGTGAACCATGCCCTGACTCCTCGCATGTTAAAAAGCCGCTTGTAAGCTTCCGCTGTGGCTGTTTCTGCACAGCAATGGTAAAGCAAATGAAGTTGAAATTAGTGCACAAAATGCCAAGCTAGGTTAACGGTAGCCCTAGCATCTTGCCTGGACTTTAAAAAGGGGTCAAACTACAGTTAAGGTGGAGCACCTTAACCTCGGTTTTTATCTATGATTTGTCATAATTTATATATTGCCCTAGCCGCGGTTCCCTTGCTCATCCCGAACCCAAAGGAAGAATCTCAGCTTAACCCACCTTCCTGACTTCTAGACTCAAGAGGCCAGACGGGTTGCCAAGTTGGGGGGGGGGGGGCTGAGGTTGCTCTAACTGGAGAGACTCCCTCCCTCTCCCTCTCACTTGTTAGGTTCATGGAACGTATAAGTAGGTTCTAATCTAAAAAACAGCCAGAAGTATGAACTGGCAGCTACTACCAAGATGGCGTGCCACCAGCTAATAGGGCTGCTACCAAGCCCCACCTGTTTTTTACCTGTGCCATTTTGCCAGACTGGCTGGTACAGGATGAGGGGGTCACTTTCTTATGCAGGGTTGCACCTGGATGTCTTCTGCAAATACACCCAGTTTCCCGGGCGTGTTAGAATCTCTAACCAGAGGCTAGAAAGCTACTTTCTGTCTCGAGATTCTGGGATGTATGCGGATGTGTGCGAGCAAGCAAGACGGGCACCTGTCTCTGAAGGCTTTCTCATTGCCTCTGGGCATAGAGCCCCAGAGGATATTGGCAGGGGAAGGGCGGCCCTATGTGGCAGACAAACTAGCTGGCAACTGCGCTCGCCCCAAACGTTTCATCAGTGGCATTTAATCCAAAGGGGAGCGAAGGGAAACTTTGGTAGCAGACCCCAAAGGGGACGACAGCAATAGGAGAGCAGCTGGTGATGGGCATTGCCTCTTTCCGAGAACCAGAGGGCAGCAGAAATCTCCTCCTGCTGCTGCAAGTCCGTTCTCCCTCCCAGCAGGGGGAGACCTGGGGTTGGGGGGGACTCAGGGGGGGTGCAGGAGAGCATCCTGGTCCTGGAGGGAAGAACCCCCAACCCTCTGCTGTCCTGCAAGAGTCCCCCGTCACAGTCTAGTGAGGATTCAACCTCTGGTTCTTGACGTCACTGGCAATATGGCCACAAGGGCCCAGGCCATGCCAACCGAGGGCTTGTTCCAGGCCCCCCTTCTCTGGAAACATAATCAGAGCAAGGGTGCAAGAGGCATCGCAAGAGGGAGCTTTGAGGATGCTCCCATAAGTCGTCAAGTGCTCCTGGACAGAGAGGGCGGAAGGAAACGCTCCTGGGAATGCAAGTGCAGTTGGGGCAGGGAAGGTTCCTACGGTCCAGGGACATCCATAGAGGGGAGATCACAATCTAAGATGGTGGGTGTGGGGTCACCATCAAAGCCCCACCCCTTTGGTATGTGCCCCCCCACAAGGGGTGGGGCTCCAATTGCAACTCCTACCCACCATCTTGCAGATTTGGGTCCCCTTGTGGATGCCCCTGCACAGCACCGTCCATGGGGTGGTGGTCAAGGGGCGTCAGGCTGGCAAAGCAGTGCCGCTGCATCGAAGTGCAGAGCCCAGCCCTTTCCTACAGGCACTGTGGCGTCCCACGCAGGAGGAGCAGAGCTTGCCCACGGCACGGCTTTCATCGGAGCACCACTTTCGCCCTGCAGCCGACCCTGCCAAGGCAGCCTCAAGGTGTGCCAACTCTGTTCGGTTTGCCACCCGTGTCCTTAGAGGGAAGTCAGGGGACTGCAGAGCTTGGGAACAGAGGCAGTCGAGGCGGGAGGGGGGTCGGCAACGGGGCAGGCAATTTTGTGCTGTAGAGCTTTGGGCCGACTCAAGGATGGGCGGAGAACACTTCGACTCGGCAGTGGGGAAAGGCTCTTAAATTCTTCGGACTCTATTGGGCCTTGGAATCCGGCTAAAGTAAGAACGCTGGTTTTGTATAATTCCGCAGTACTGTATACGATTTGCATCTTTTCAGCTGGCCAATTTACTACAACGCCGGAGAGATTGCCAAAGTCAACCCGCCTTCAGTCAGGCTTGATCTATCTGCTGAAGAGGGTCTCCATCCTTCTCCCAAGAGATCAGCACCGCGCTGGGGATCTTGGCTGCAGGATGCTTTATCAGCTCCCAAAGGAAGCAGTGCGCAGGAAATCCAGAATGCCCACGCCTCTGCTTTAAACAAATCAGAGCGACACCCGGCTTAGGAAGATTGGCTCCGGCTTGCCAGAAACGGAGACTCCTTCAAAGAGCAACACAGCTGCGTCCGTGCAGGTCCCTAACCCACACTCACCCTGAGAGTTTTGACAGAGCTCCTCTTGTTCCAACACGCATCCTTTCTCTCTCCCACAAAACCCTGTGCTAGAAACCAGGACATCTAAGGGCCAAGGGCCCCTTGTGAGCCACGTTCTGTCCCGAGATCTGCTTAGTTGGCATATATATAAATGCAATCATTCAGGCTACAAGAAGAAGAGGTGCCACTGAATTTTGGGGTGCTGGGCAATAGAGCTGAGCAGGATTTCTCCCCTTGCATCTACCCCTGACTCTGACACTGAGATACAGTTTGGCCCTCTCCCCACCATTTGCTTCTTCACAGCCGCAGGGTCTCCGAAGGCACTCTTTCCCCAAGGCATAAATAAGGCCACAAAAAGCAGCATGAAAAGGAAACCCAGTTCTCTCCCTGCTCCAGGTCCGGGACCTGTTCCAATCCCTGCTTCTTCAGCTTTGCAAAGTTCCACCAACGGCAGCAACGGGCCAGGCAGGAGCTCTGGGGGCTAATCTTCCTTAGTGGTTTCTTCTGGAATCAGTGTGTGAAAGGAACGGTCCCAGAATCGGCTGGAAATACCGAAGCCTGAAAGAAAATGGGGCGTAGGTCAGGACCCTTGAGCACTCAACCCTGCTGGGAGAAGATGGCGAAAGGAGGCAGAGAAGCCGCTGCTTTTCAGACACAGGTTACGAAAAGCAGGGCGTGGACCTCCAGCCCCCGTCTCGGACTTTTAGCAGGGGTGCCCCAAGATGGCTCGGCAGGGGACTGTATTCCCAGCACCTCTGGGAGAGGCTGACTTAGGAACATCCCACAACCAGCATTCGGGTCATGAAAGATGAAACAAGGTTGGTAAAGGGACGCTTTCCCATTTTTTTCACCCAGAGAGTGTACTTCCTACGATTGGTTTCCTGCCTCCCAGCAAAAGTGTGCACATCGCAGAGGCTTCCGGGCATGTTCCCAGAATCCCCCAGATTCAGGGGCCTTACATAAACGGAGAGCGTGCTCAGAACGCGGCCACCGCTCCTCTGCAGCCCGACAGGAGGGCCTGGGGGCCTCCCGGTTTCTCTGAACCAAAGTGGGGGAGGGCTTCCATGCTCTGAGTGGGGACACAACAGCCCTGAGCACGTCTGCTTGCCGCAAACGGGTCGCCAAGGCATGCGGGAAATGCTGCAGGAAGACCCCCTTGTCTTTCCCAGGAGTCTTCGAAGCAGGATACCTGCACTGAGCTCAGCCACGTTTCTTGAACAAGCCCAAACTGTGGCTTGCAACCACTATGAGCGACAGCTTTCAGGCCGAGCGCTGCCGACTGCTTTGGGGAAGAGTGGGGGAGACATGTTTCTAGGTCCAAGCCCAGAACGTGGCGTGCAGAGTAGAAGATGCTCAGGGTCCGAAAGCAGAACCGCCACAGCTCTGACTCCGGAAGCTAGGATGCTTGAAAGCCAAGGAAGAGGAACGTGGAGCACGGCGACACCCCCGCCCCGCTCCCCTCCCTGGGGTCCCGGGCAAGGCCCACCCTCACCTGCTTTCTGGTGCTCAAAATGGTGCTTGCTGTGATAGATCTTCAGTCCGTACAGGTAGGTCCCTTCTTTGGGTGAGCCGTAATGGAAGTAATAATGCATCATGTCATAAATTAAGTAGCCGCAGACCCCTCCGCACAGGAGGGAGACCCCAAGGACTCCAGGGAAAGCCACGCGGACCATGAAGTACAAAAGGAAAAACACCAGGGAGGCTGGCAAAACTGGGAAGACGAGGCGGGAACTGTCGAACGGGGACTGCAAGAGAGCGACGGGGGATAAAATTAGATATCGGCCAAGTAACGCTGAGAAAGCAGCTGTGTCAGGGGCCCCAAGTGCTCCTGCCAAGCCCTGCCACTACTCCCACGGGGCGTCTCAAGGACCTAAGAATGGTCAAGGCAGGAAACTCCTTGGACTTTCCCCACTTTCTGGTCCAGCTACAGGATCCGACCATTTTTCTTCAGTCGATGATTGTGCCGAGCTGCAATCAGGCGTCCCGTTTCTCAAGTTGTTCTGCTGCAAAAGAGGCGTCTGTTTCTCTACCTTCTCGGGCTGCTTGAGAATTTATTTTGAAGTTTGCTTGGTGACGTTTTGGACCAGCCTTTACGGACGGGGCAACCTGGGTAGATGTTTCTCTGTTATTAACGCTTTCCATGATTCCAAAACGGGCTTGGCTGCCCTCACGTCCTAGTCTGAATGGCGGGACCGACGTGGAAGAACCCCCAAAGGCTGCAGACTTGGGGCAAGAGAACCGAGCAGTGAAAGGCCAAGTATTTGCAGACACAGCCTCGGGCCACCGCCAGTATTTTAAGAGCACTCCTGTTAAGATGGCAGCCACGGGGCATGACTGAAACCCACGCCAGCCCTTTCGTTCATGTGATGCACATAAAATGGGCTAAGGCTTTGATCCTGCAGGCCACCAGCTTGACTTCTTTGACACCTGGCACCTGTTTCTGACAAGCCTGCAGTAACCACAGTTGGGGTTATATCTAAACCCAGAATTGTTACAGATTCCACTTCTCTTTTGGTTTCGGTTTCTCTAAAACAAAAACGGACTCTTTTTCGCTAGGTGGGGACACCCTTTCCCCCCTCCCATCCTCCAGAGAAGCGGTGACATTGGGGGAGGAACCAAACGCTTTTGACCTCTTTCTGCTTTGGAGATCAAAATGCAAAGCAAATGCATTGCGCTTTGCAGGGACGTGAATAGCACGGTATCTTGCAGAGTCTTAACATGCCTAAATTGCAGCGGGGGTGGGCAAAACAGGGCAGAAGACTGAGTCACAAGCATGGATAGCTTTGCCACTAAATTTCTATGATGTGATCTCAGAAAAGCTTATGCCTTTTAATAAAATGAGTTGGAAAAGGTGCTGCCAGATCCCTCTAGTAGATCCCTGGTCGATCCCACCCCCCAGGGGCCATCCGGTGAGCCTTCCCTCCCTGCACAGGTGGAAAGACGAACGACAGGAACAAGGCGTCAGCTGCAGGCTCGGGCGTTCCTTGCCAAATCGCGGCAATCCGGCCTGGGATTTCCTAAGCCAGCTTCAGGAACAGGTGCAGCAGCCGAGGCTTTCGTGCAGAATTGTCAGCCGTGCTTCTTGAGAGCAGCCGAGTCAGCCTCGTCTTCCCCACAGCTGGCCGTTATGCAACTTTTCGGAAATCCTCCCCAACGCACAAAACTGCTGAGCGAAGCCTCCCTTCGGGCGGCGGCGGAGCCAGGCCTGTCCTGCCCCGCCAGACGGGCAGGCGGTCACCCAAGCCGCCGCCCTCCCCCGTTTCCCGGCCCCCCCTACCTTATGATGCTGGCCGTGCACCAGAAAATGGAAGGTGATCAGGTAGTAGCTGTTGGCAGGGGGGTTCATGTGGAAGATGAAGCGATGAATGAGATACTCCGCCAGGGACCAGCTGAACATTCCCAAGAGAAAGAGCAGCGGGAACCAGTGTTTGTGAACGGGGATGGCGTAGGCTGCACAGGGGGCGGAAAACAGAACGTCAGGCAGCAGAGCGCAAGCCGGCGAAGACCAGCGCCTTATTTCCCACAACAGCCAGGCAGGCAGGCAGGCATCTCTTCGGGGAAGTCCAGCAGCAGGGCATGAGTGCCACGTTCTGCTTGCCCCAGCCTCTGGGAGACAGAGGTAGACTGCTTATAAAGAGGGAGGTTCCATTTAGCTATCGCCCATCTCAAAGTGGTAGAGAGCCCCCCCCCCCCCGCTCTGGCTCTGCTCCTCAACTCCAGGCTGCTCTCAAAGGGGCCGGCTGGGCTCTCCTTCGGCCTCGTCTCAGTCCCAAGTCCCACCATTGGTGCCCCCCGCAGCCCCCCCGCCGGTTTGGCCTTGTTCCGTACCCAGGGTGAGAGCCTGGCAACGCTGGTTCTCCCCTCCGCCAAACGTCCAGGGGCCGCTGGAGATCAGGACCAGAGAGGCTCCTTGGGGCCTGGGGATCTGGGCCTCCCTCCGGCAGCTTCCGTGGTGTGGGAGGAGAGGGGGAGGGCAGCCCCTCCTCCTTTCTCCCCAAAGTCTGTCTCCCCCCAATATGGGGGCAGCAGGGGGCAGGCGACCGAGAGCAGCCCGTTCGCTTCCCCGTGTGGGAAACCAGCAATGGCAATACCAGGAGGGCCACTTCTGCCCAGGGGACCTGCCGAAGCTCTTAACGTCTCCCGTGAAACTGCAACGAGGGTGTGTGGTGTGCGTGCGTGCACACGTGCCTGTGTCCCAGCAGAGTTAGTCTCCGGCAACCGGCAGCACCTTCATCTCCCGCTGCCTTTCCCAAACGTTTTCAACCAGGAAGCCCGTTTCGGGTGGGCTTCATTCGGCAAGCCCGCTCTCCTTTTAAAGTTGGGTGGTTCGTTCCTGAGCTGTTTGTCCTTTCCCAGGCATGTTTTCCCACCTGCTTCTTAAGCAGGAGAGGGAAGCCGCTGGGGGGGGGGGGAAGAGGGTTGTCCCTTGCCCAGCCCTTCCAAGCGCTGGGGGAGAGAAAGCCTCCGCCCCAGAGGGGGGCCAGGGCTGTCCCTGGGAACAGCTGGAGGGCAGAGGCCTTTGGCTGGAAGGGCCGGAGCGGGCTTTCCTGGCCCCCGGGGGCAGCGCCAGCTGGCGCAGGGCACCCAAGAGAAACATCCCGGCGGAGAACAAGGGAGAGGCCAGGCTGCAGCGCGGGGGCTGGGAGAGGGTGACCGAGCACCAGAAGGCACAGGAGGGAGAGAAATGCCGGCTGCTGACCGGAGAGGCTCCCCTCTGCGTCTCTGGGCCTCAGGGCTGCTGGCGGCCCCTGCCATCCGCTGCCAAGGCTTTAAAGAGAGTGGGCGACCTTGGGAACCGGGGGCTTCGTGGATGAAGCAAGCAGTATTGCAAAGAGGGACTGGCCAGCCACACACTTCCCTTCATTGCTGGAAATGGGGCTGGGGGGTCCCCCCACCCCCACCGCTGTTTTATTTTAATTGGCAGGAAACCATGCTGCTTATTTTCAGCCATTCTGACTGCAGGGGCACAAAAGAAGGGACTTGCAGGCTGCTACCCGGGGCTTGGGTGAAGAGTGAAAGCATGGCACCCTTTCCATGCTCAGAAGCCCTCTTTGCGTGGCAAAACGGCATGCTCCGCGGGAGGCCAAGGGAGCGCCAACAGCCGGCTTTGCTGGCTTAGCTCCCGCCCTTCTTGCTGACCCACCTGGGCCCGAGATGCAGTGGGGGGGGGGCGGGCCTGGCTCTCTGCTGCCTCCCACCTGCACTCACCACCATCCGGTTCCCAAAGGTTTGCAACCAGGGATTCCAAAGCCATGGGGCGGGTGAGCTTGGAGCCGGGAGGAGACCATGTTGCCGGCACTTCCCATCCCCCCTGCTGCCTCCATTCCTGGTCACCTAAGTGTTGAGGGGGCTTTGTTTAAACAGGTACTGGCCAGCCCAGCAGCCTCACCTGAGCTGAAGGAGGAAAACAGATGGGTGTTGCCTTGGCCAAGTGTTGTGTAGCAGTACCAGCTGAGGGGGAATAACACCGATAGCCAGTATATACAGACAACGTACCTAGAAGAAAAACAAGGGTGAAACTGGGGTTTGACCCACGACGCATCCTGAAATCTGAAATCTGGTATTAGAATTGGGCTGAAGCAGCCTTTTCAGATTCTGCCCTGAATTTGTAGGCAGCGAAACCGGCCAGAAAATTTCCCCGAGTTTCTCCAGGGGGAGGAGAAATTCACACACAATTTCTCAAGGAGAAGATTCCCTGCAAGCAGCGACAAGACCACCATGATTGAAAAGGCCAAATGAGAAGGCTTCTGCCCTTGGGATTTTGCAGAAGCCGGGGGGGGGGGGGACGGGGACGAGCGGGTCGTTCGAAGAGCACAGGAGCTCCACACTCCATGCAGGAGAATGTCTCCAAAATTCTCCTCTCCTCTGCAAGAATGGTGAAAGCAAATTCTCTTACATCTGCTTGAACGAGAAGTGGGAGGGAAAAGGCAGGAGAGTGCCTCTGCCACCATCCGCTGTTGCTTTCCTGCAAGAGGTCTTACGCTCAGCTGAACCCTGGGGTCTGCAGGGCTTTGGATGCAAGCAGGAGGAACATCTGGGCTTCCAGGAAGGGATCCTGAAAATAGCCCCCTAGCCTGAAAAAGATGCGCCGACTTTAATGAGCCCTAGGCAAGTGTCCCATCTCCACTGGAGGTTTCCAAGAAAAGATTGGAGAGCCATTTGCCCAGGATGGTATGAGGATTCCTGCCCTGGGCAGGGGGTTCGACTAGATGACCCCCAAGCTCCATTCCAAACCTTGGATTCGGCCTGAATCCAAAGTAGTGCACGGCCCCACTAAACCCAGGGAGCGTAGGGGTCACAGGATCCAGCAGGCACGTTCTCCTCCCGTTGGACAGAGGGGCTCTCAGTGGCAGAGTTCTCGCGGCCCCCCAATATCAACCGGAAATGCCTGCGCTGTGAGGACTGGCCTCCGGGGCACACTCGGCACCCGGGCGCGCTTCTCTGTGGCGTCTGCTCGCTGATGTGAGATCCGTGGAAACTGCCAAGTTAAGGGCTAATGTTGCAGGATGCTCAGAGCATCCCAAGCCATGGGGGGAAGTGGTCCATACTGCACCCGGGTTTTCCTTTAAAGTTGCAAGGGGTGTGTCGGCAAGGGGTATCCCTAGCTAAAAATCGGAGAACCAGGGACCAAAGTACATGTGAAGGTATTCGTGCAAATATTTGCATGATTTAACAGAAGCGAACAGGAGCTGTCACGGAAGGCAGCGGCACCGAGCCAACCTCAGCTGATCTTGGAAAAGCTAAACAGGCTCAGGCCTGGCTAGCACTTGGACAGGAGACCAACAGGAGATCTCAAGACCACAGACTAGATTGGGAAGTGGGGGGGAAACAGCCTGATTGGCTCCATGTAGTCCCAGGAGCCGAGCCTGTCTCTGATTTTCCTAAATGGAAGCTGGGCCTCTCGCCCCGAGCCAGATCAGCCCTGGCCGGTGTGCAAGAGGGTGACATCCTTTCCACTACAATTCACCCCTATCCCAGACCATGGCCAGACTCCACCCAGCAGCTGCAGTTTGCTTTAAGAAACAACACCTGCAATTCCAGCTGTGGGGCTAAGAACACATTTGATCTGAGCCCAAAGCTGTGGTCAGAGTGGAGGGGAGGGCTGGGCTAGGAGCCGCCCTGCAGAGCCCGGGGGCCTTGGCCCTTCTGAACACAGCCTGCCAACGCCCAGGGACCCATGGCTGCGAGGCACATGCCCCGGACTCCCAGACCAGACGGGCCCTAGAAAACAGGGCACGTCCCGAAGCGCCACATCTGCACCGAGGCTAATTCCAGAGCCTCGCCCAAAATTGTCATGGAACTTGTCATTTTTAAAGTGACGTGAAGGGGGTAACTATTCAAAATATAGGGTGCTCTCACGGTAACTAAATTGCATTGAAAGTCACCTCTGAGTTGACCATGATTCCCAGGGACTCCCAGTGATCATGGCAGCAGGATTAAAGTGATCTGCCTTCTTCCAGCTTTTTTTTTTTACTTCTGAGTCTAGTTCGGCAGCCCACGGGGTCCTGGTGGGCTCCTATCCAAATACTAGCCAGGGGCAAAGCTGCTTAGCATCTGAGATCAGCCACAGCCAGTGTCAGGATGGTATCCTGCCATGCAGCTAGGACAGGGTAGGATGGGTTAGTATAAGTCAGAGCTTTCCAAACTGTGTGTCGGGACACGTTAGTGTGTCGGCTGCAGTGTCTGGGTGTGTCGCGGCTGCTGCTGCCTCCAAACCTGCCAGGATTCCGCGCAGGTCCTAGTGCCTGCCTTGTGCCTTGCTGCCTCCAAACCTGCCCTGCCAGGATTCCGCGCAGGTCCTAGTGCCTGCCTTGTGCCTTGCTGCCTCCAAACCTGCTGGGATTCCACGCAGGTCCTAGTGCCTGCCTTGTGCCTTGCTGCCTCCAAACCTGCCCTGCCAGGATTCTGCGCAGGCCCTAGTGCCTACCTTGTGCCCTGCTGCCTCCAAACCTGCTGGGATTCCACGCAGGTCCTAGTGCCTGCCTTGTGCCCTGCTGCCTCCAAACCTGCCCTGCCAGGATTCCGCGCAGGTCCTAGTGCCTGCCTTGTGCCTTGCTGCCTCCAAACCTGCCAGGATTCCACGCAGGTCCTAGTGCCTGCCTTGTGCTCTGCTATAAGAGTGTGTCGCGAAATGATGCATGTCTAAAAAGTGTGTCACCAACATGAAAAGTTTGGAAAGTTCTGGTATAAGGGGAGTATGTATGTATGTATGTATGTATGTATGTATGTATGTATGTATTTATTTATTTAAATTTATCCCCGCCCATCTCCCTGAATAAGTATCATGTTATTCTGTTAGAGTAGATTAGGAATTGGAACCATTAGGAATAGATGGGACTTGTAGTTGCTCGGGAGCTGAGAGGCTGGCAGTATTAGAATGCTTAGCACTGTGGGATAATTGGTAGAGATAAGAGATAAAGAATGGGATGCAATGCTGAGGCCAGGAGGGAACAGCGCTAGGCTCCAAGCACTCCAAGGCCATGCATCTGGGGCCTGCAGAGAACTGACAGTTTAATGTTACGGGAACTGGGAAAAGATAGGAGGGGGTTGAGGAGGTGTGTGTGATCTGGGAAGTGTTGGAATGTTGGCGCCTTTTGAGTTTGTCAGAGCATTGCATGGACTTTATTTGTATGTATCAATAAACAGAATTCTTTCATATCCTGTCATGGCTTGTGCTAAGAGTCTCTGGATTGATATCGAAGGAGAGGGTCGTTGCAGCCAGACCTACTTTGTATCCCACTTCTGCCTGCTTGGGATACTGCTGTCTGCAACACACAAAGGCCATTCTGTGCCTTTGGCCTGCACCCATTGCACACTTAGGACCTTACCATCTTGCTCTGGAGATGGTCTCCATGAAATTCGAATGGAAGAGGCGAATAGGCCGATTCACTGGCTGGTGCACCCATTCATCGTACTTCTCACCGAGGTGGCCCACTTGCCAAAGCAGAGGCTTCCTCCAGTCCACCAGATCCTGGAGATGCAAAGGACAGTTGTCAGAGCAATATCCCGTGGTATGTCTATGAAGGTTCTCAGTCATCCAGGTGGAATTGTCTGTAGCTTGAATCATGTCAACTGGATTTCTATTTTCTCAGTGGAAACGTTTCGCTCCTTATCCAAGGAGCTTCTTCAGTCTGAGCAAAGTTAGTAAGGGAATCCTTAAATATGTTTCTAGGTGGCTGTGTGACCTTGCACCTGGGGCTAGGTCATGGTTATATTGAAATGTTATTTTAAGTCCTTTTATCATCTAAAGGAGGATCGTTAAGATCACCATGCTGCTGTTGAGCTTGTGAAAGCTCAACCCAGACTCCACCCAGCAGCTGCAGTTTGCTTTAAGAAACAACACCTGCAATTCCAGCTGTGGGGCTAAGAACACATTTGATCTGAGCCCAAAGCTGTGGTCAGAGGGGAGGGGAGGGCTCCACTCTTAATCTTCCTAGGCACAGAAGACAAAGCAGGAAGGAAAATAGGGGAAAGATTGTGCCTGAGGCCCCCACCTCTATTCAAGGAAGGATTTTCCAAGTTGGCATAAATGACCCCTCTCTCAAACCACCTATCTTCTCTGTCTAAAATGTGAACATTAGTGTCCTCAAATGAGTGTCCTTTTTCCTTTATTTTATTTATCTTCATCTAAAGGAAAAAGGACACTCATTTGAGGACATTAATGTTCACATTTTAGACAGAGAAGATAGGTGGTTTGAGAGAGGGCTCAAGGAATCCATTTATGCCAACTTGGAAAATCCTTCCTTGAATAGAGGTGGGGGCCTCAGGCACAATCTTTCCCCTATTTTCCTTCCTGCTTTGTCTTCTGTGCCTAGGAAGATTAAGACCATTTCACAAGCTCAACAGCAGCATGGTGATCTTAACGATCCTCCTTTAGATGATAAAGGGACTTAGAAATAAACATCTCAAAAATAACCATGACCTAGCCCCAGGTGCAAGGTCACACAGCCACCCTAGAAACATATTTAAGGATTCCCTTACTAACTTTACTCAGAAGCTCCTTGGATAAGGAGCGAAACGTTTCCACTGAGAAAATAGAAATCCAGTTGACATGATTCAAGCGACAGACAATATCCCGTGGTCTTTACAGCTGTGTCGGCTCAACGGTCAGAATTATAGTGACAATGTATGCACACCAGGAAATTTCGTGAATAGCACTGCAAAAAAGCAGAGAACTGGTAGGATGCTAAATTCAGTTTAGCAATTTTTTGGGGGGCTCAGGCAGGGTTTCCTGAAGCCCAGGAACATTCTCCTGATAAAGGAGAACACCTGGAATCACATAATTAGTTCTGATTAGTGTATGGGAGAGGTGTTGCAATGTCAGTTAAAAATAACCACCCTATGTTTTTAGCCCTTGAATTGCAAACAATTGATCATTGCCTAATTGTTTCCATAATGGGGCATATCCAAAGGGCCCAACACATAATGTAGATTCCATTCTACCTACAAATTAACCAGAGGGGAAGAAACCATCTCTTACAGTTGCTTGATAAATGCCTTCATCCCCTCCTTCAGATTTAAAATGAGTCATCCTATAATAACCCACAAAGGAAGCCAACCTGTGAATAAAATGGAACGTTTTGTGCTGTATGCAGAAAAAACAAAACCATTGTAGATTATGGATTCATATCAGGCAGAAGATTTCACAGGACACTGTGCAGGTTATCGTATCTGGGATTCAAAAACCTGGATCACCACTGATGGCAGCAGAGAGCTGGCAATTTCTTCTTCTCTCTTTCTGAATTCTGGATTGCTGAAGATGGTGGCCCTCCCCTTTGCACCACAATAAAGCGTTTAAATTCAACCCCAGCTCCAGTACTGGGAAGGAAGACTGCTTACCAGCAAACACTTCGAGGACACAATTGCCAGAAGCCGTATTTACCAAACTTCCCTGTTATCAGGTCATATAAATGTGTCACAACATACATAAAAAAGGAGCAACGGCATAGTCATGGACACCATCTTGACTTCTGTGACACCTCCCAAACTTCCCGCAGATGCCTCCCACTACATCTAAAGGTTCAAGGCACAGATGTGGCGTGCAAGGAATTCTGAGCACTGCCCAACTGTCTCTCCCATGCAGATGAACCGGGCAAATGTTTCTGGCCTTTTTTTTTCCTCTGCAGATCCCAGCCCACTTTCCAACTCCATCTTTCTTTTGCTGGCTTCTTCCCACCCCACAATCACCTCCATTGCACAAATCCTGGTGGATGGACTGACTTGTTCCTAGCCCCTTCTTCCCAAAATTCCATTGGGGTGGAAAGAACAACAAGGTTGGCAAAGTCTAAAGAGCCAGGAATTCTCTGCAACTCCTTAAGAACAACGTGGCCGGGAGAAGGAAGAGGAGACGCTGTCAGCAGCATCTGAGCCACTGTCCCTTTGAGGTACCTTGGGGAAAATGTTTGGGAAGTGTCATCCTGATAATGGGTGGACAGACAGACAGTCTGGAGGCCCGTTGCTTAATTCCTTTCCAACATTCTGGCAACGTGGCCTTGTTAACAGTTTGATTAATATTAATACAAACACGCAAAGTAGCAAAACTCATTACTACCACTTGCATATTCTATGTCAGCAGCATAAGAAGAAGGACCGTGAACCTCCCCCGCTCATGAATTTGTGAGTTCAGCAACTGAGGTATTCAACGTTCCTGCAATGTTATGTGCATCTCAACATCTGTTCTCCAATGCAGTTGGTCAACCTACGCTGGAGAAAATGACACGGAGGTGCCCGTGAAGTCACCAAGAATCAAATTCCAGTGGAGAGAGACTTTCCCTTCTCCAGCTAAAATGGGATTCATTCCACATTGCACACAAATAACATGAATTCCCAATTTGCAGGGAGCTACGACTTACTCTTGAGAGTCCCTTGGACTGCAAGGAGGTCAAACCAGTCAATCCTAAAGGAAATCAACCCTGACTGCTCATTGGAAGGACAGATGCTGAAGCTGAAGCTCAAATACTTTGGCCACCTAATGCGAAGAGAGGACTCACTGGAAAAGACCCTGATGCTGGGAAAGACTGAAGGCAAAAGGAGAAGGGGACGGCAGAGGATGAGATGGTTAGATAGCATCACCGATGTAATGAACATGAATTTGAGTAAACTCCGGGAGACAGTGGAGGACAGGAAGGCCTGGCGTGCTATGGTCCATGAGGTCACGAAGAGTCGGACATGACTAAACGACTGAACAACAACAAAAACAACTTAACGTGATGGAAAACACACTTGTGTTATTTGATCAAAAGGTGTTTGTGTGTGGGGGGGTCAATTCAGCCTGTCATCAGATTTGTACCTGGAAGTCCCCTAAAGCTGACTATATATGGAGTAAGATGTATCCAGGAAAAAAACACAGAGCTACCTTTCCTAATTTTGCAGATCAGCTGACAGAGTTGATCTGCAAGGGCCAAACCCTGGGGCATCTGCCAGCTGAATCAGGATTTATCAGCTGTGCTTTTATTTG
This sequence comes from Charina bottae, assembly GCA_023362775.1. Taxonomy (NCBI): domain Eukaryota; kingdom Metazoa; phylum Chordata; class Lepidosauria; order Squamata; family Charinaidae; genus Charina; species Charina bottae. The sequence goes on from JALMGJ010000015.1 coordinate 2,478,168, forward strand.
CTCAGTGTTTATTTCCTCCTTCCCTCTTTTAAACGGTGTGTCACTACTATAAACTTTCCTGTATACATATCTTGGGACAGGGTTCTTTTTAAAGGGCAGCATTCGCATGGCAGTTTGTGCACACGGGAGGCCGAGAGAGGAAAGAAAGTTGGGGGAGGCGCATTTCTGTCCTCCTAAGGACAAACATGAAGCTCACGCTTCAGTAGCACAGGAACCCAAAACAAAACGGGTTTCTCAATCCAGAGAGATAAAAATTATCTCTGCATTTCTGTGTGGACTCTCCCTGCGCTCCAGGGAGAGATGCTGTAAGAACTGTACAGTCAAGAGGCAACTGGTGACTATTTCCCTTCTTAAAAAGGGGATCAAAGACAGCGATTCACCGAGGTTAGTCATCTCTAGGCTTACTGCAAAAGCTGGACTGCCAAAGACCCAGCAAGACGTTTCAAGGAATGGGCACTGGCTGCAGAAAGCATCTGTGGGGAAATCCCTCGTTCCTCAGCTTCTTTCGACTCTAACTCAGTGTTTCTCAACCTTGGCAACTTTAAGAGGTGCGGACTTCAACTGCCAGAATTCCCCAGCCAGCCAGCAGTTTTCTGGCCATAGAAAAGCAAGAGTTGGCCAAACGGAATGGGGAAATTCCAAGTGGGGACACCAAGAGTTGCCTGTTTGTTTTCTTATTTTATAGGCACTACAGGTGGGGAGAAAGAAGGGTGGGCCAGAGGTCTCACACCCCACTGGCCACACCTTACTGGGGGAGGGGGGGTGTTTCCGGGTGCAGGAGTGGGCCCAGCCAAGACCTACAGTACATTCCAGCAGCCAAACTGCTGCACCTCACTCAGACGCTGTCCAGGTTACTCTAACACGCACGATGCACACAGCTGGCTTCAAACAGGTCTCCTTTCAGGACTCAAATCCCCCATTTTTACCCTAAAATCATTTTTATCTTGTCCTAGCCAGGGTGGGAGCGGGGGCAAAAGGTCAAGATTGCAACTGTGACCGAGGAATCAAAAACGTGTTCCTTCTTTATATGCATTGATGCTCCCCCCCCCACTTTGTACATGGATGTTTAAAAGGTGCTGGCTTTGCACCCACCAGTTTGGGGCCAGGGACCCCTGCTGCAGACTGCCCCCGAGGAGATATGCTTTGAACTGGATTTTAAAAACATTTTTTCTTCAGTGCCACTCCCTTTGCAAATGGAAGGGAAGTGAAGGGACACATGCAACTACAGGTAGTCCTTGACTTATGACCACAATTGGGACCAGAACTTCCATCGCTAAGCAAGGCGGTTGTAAAGTGAGTCACACCCGAATTTACGACCTTTTTTGCCGCGGTCGTTAAGCGAATCCAGCTTCTCCCATTGACTTTGCTTGTCGGAAGACGGCTGGGAAGGTCGCAAATGGCGATCACGTGACCCTGGGACACTGCAACTGTTGTAAATACATGCCGGTTGCCAAGTGCCTGAATTTTGATCACGTGACCACAGGGACGCTGCGACTGTCGTTAAGTGCAAGGACCGGTCATAAGTCACTTTTTTCAGCGCCGTCATAACTTCGAATGGTTGTTAAATGAATGGTCGTAAGTCGAGGACTGCCTGTACTGTATTGGTTTGGAGCTGGGTTAAGTTACAGAATAGAGCATATTCCACCCGCAGTTGCTAAAATATAAATGACTTTGTCTGGACTTGGAAGCTAAGCAGAGCGGGGTTGCTTGATACTTGGATGGGAGACCTGCAGGGACTATCCAGGATCTAGGGTACACTAGGAGGCTGAAAAACATGACCCGGAAGAAAGCATTGTCAAACCACACCACACTGCCGCCACTTCCATGAAGTCACCTGGAGGCAGGGTGACCAGAAATCTGAACAGGCAAAGGAGGACATGGACAATTGGAAAGGAGGACAAATGGGGGAAAGGAGGATGCACTAATTAACCTTTTTGGCATCTGCAACAAAAAATACAGTGAAAAACTGCAAAAAGATGTACTTCGGCCTACATGTATATGAAATTCCTTTTTCCAGCATCAGAAAGGCTAGTTTTTCAATCTCAGGAATGTGCTAAAGCCGGTTAGGAGGGAAAAGCCTCCCGGTGTTACTGATTAAGGGCTTGTCAATTTCAGGCAGCAGCCTCATCAACTAATTAAGGTCACAGGGCAGAGCTTGTTAGCACTTATCGGTGAAGCCTGTTCCTGCAGAGAAAAGCAGCTCAGGAAGGGGGAGTGCCTTAGATCAGAGCTTTCCAAACTGTGTGTCGCGACACAAAAGTGTGTCGCCACACACAGTCTGGTGTGTCGCCACACAACCCGGAAGCGCTGATCATCATCAGCGCTTCCGGGTTTTCCCGTGGCGACACACCAACGGTGGCGCACAAAAACCCGAAAGCGGCAGCAGCGCTTCCGGGTTTTTGCACGCTGCCGCAACGGCGGCACTTCCGTGTTTTCCCACGGCGACACACCAATGGCGGCACACAAAAACTGAAAGCAGCAGCAGCGCTTCCGGGTTTTTGCGCGCTGCCGCAATGGCGGCACTTCCGGGTTTTCCCGCGGCGACACACCAATGGTGGTTGGTGTGTCACCGTGGGAAAACTTTGGAAAGCCCCAGGATGTTTTAAGGCTGTGCCTGCCAGGTGGAGGCCTCCAGGACAAAGCGGACGACGTATCCTCTTTTGGCTGGTGGTCTGGTAATCCTGCCCAGAGGCAAGTTCAACTCAGAGGAGTCTTTATGTCAGACTTGCCTGCTTACAGTCTGCACCAGAAGCAGTTAATCCAGGGGTGGGGAACCTTTTTTCTGCCAAGGACCATTTGGATATTTATAACAACATATCCACCGCCATGCCCGCCACCATGCCTGCTGCTGCCGTGCCTGCCGCCAGGCCCGCCACCGCACCTGCCATGCCTGCCGCTGCCACGCCCACCGCCGCCGGCCACCGCCATGCCCACTGCCATGCCCGACACCGCCACACCTGCCATGCCCGACACCGCTGTGCCTGCCGCCACGCCTGCCGCCGCCACACCTGCCATGCCCCCCACCATGCCCCCCACCGCTGCTGCCCCTGCCACACCCTGGCCGTGCCCGCTGCCACGCCTGCTGCTGCGCCCACCGCCACCACCCGTGCCGCACCCGCACCTGCCGTGCCTGCCGCCGCAAGCCAGACCAATTGCTTTCGCGGGCCTTATGCAGGCTGCAGGCCGGACGTTGCCCACCCCCGAGTTAATCCAAGAACTCGGATTATTAGGTCCTATTAGAAGCAAGGTTAGGGTTACAGCACAAGAGCCCTCTTGCTTCCAAGTCAGGCACCAAGAGACACCAAAAGATGACCATCAAGTCTGTTTCCTTTTGCTTTTTTTTTGGTGTAGTTGGGAGGAGTAACAGCATGAGATATACGAATACTGTGCTGTCTTTCTCATGGGAAACACATGTTGCCTAGGATGGTAACTGCTGCTCCAAGATTCACTGAAAGTCTAAGTCAGAGCTTTCCAAACTTTTCATGTTGATGACACACTTTTTAGACATGCATCATTTCGCGACACACTCCTACAGCAAGGCACAAGGCAGGCACTAGGACCTGCGGGGAATGACAGCAGGTTTGGAGGCAGCAGGGCACAAGGCAGGCACTAGGACCTGCGGGGAATGACAGCAGGTTTGGAGGCAGCCAGGCACAAGGCAGGCACTAGGACCTGTGTGGAATCACAGCAGGTTTGGAGGCAGCCAGGCACAAGGCAGGCACTAGGACCTGCACGGAATCCTGGCAGGGCAGGTTTGGAGGCAGCAGGGAACAAGGCAGGCACTAGGACCTGCGGGGAATGACAGCAGGTTTGGAGGCAGCCAGGCACAAGGCAGGCACTAGGACCTGTGTGGAATCCTGGCAGGGCAGGTTTGGAGGCAGCAGGGCACAAGGCAGGCACTAGGACCTGCGCGGAATGACAGCAGGTTTGGAGGCAGCCAGGCACAAGGCAGGCACTAGGACCTGTGTGGAATCCTGGCAGGGCAGGTTTGGAGGCAGCAGGGAACAAGGCAGGCACTAGGACCTGCGCGGAATCCTGGCAGGGCAGGTTTGGAGGCAGCAGGGCACAAGGCAGGCACTAGGACCTGCGCGGAATCCTGGCAGGGCAGGTTTGGAGGCAGCCAGGCACAAGGCAGGCACTAGGACCTGCGTGGAATCCTGGCAGGGCAGGTTTGGAGGCAGCAGGGCACAAGGCAGGCACTAGGACCTGCGCGGAATCCTGGCAGGGCAGGTTTGGAGGCAGCCAGGCACAAGGCAGGCACTAGGACCTGCGCGGAATCCTGGCAGGGCAGGTTTGGAGGCAGCCAGGCACAAGGCAGGCACTAGGACCTGTGTGGAATCCTGGCAGGGCAGGTTTGGAGGCAGCCAGGCACAAGGCAGGCACTAGGACCTGCGCGGAATCCTGGCAGGGCAGGTTTGGAGGCAGCAGGGAACAAGGCAGGCACTAGGACCTGCGCGGAATCCTGGCAGGGCAGGTTTGGAGGCAGCCAGGCACAAGGCAGGCACTAGGACCTGTGTGGAATCCTGGCAGGGCAGGTTTGGAGGCAGCAGGGCACAAGGCAGGCACTAGGACCTGCACGGAATCCTGGCAGGGCAGGTTTGGAGGCAGCAGGGAACAAGGCAGGCACTAGGACCTGCGGGGAATGACAGCAGGTTTGGAGGCAGCCAGGCACAAGGCAGGCACTAGGACCTGTGTGGAATCCTGGCAGGGCAGGTTTGGAGGCAGCAGGGCACAAGGCAGGCACTAGGACCTGCGCGGAATGACAGCAGGTTTGGAGGCAGCCAGGCACAAGGCAGGCACTAGGACCTGTGTGGAATCCTGGCAGGGCAGGTTTGGAGGCAGCAGGGAACAAGGCAGGCACTAGGACCTGCGCGGAATCCTGGCAGGGCAGGTTTGGAGGCAGCAGGGCACAAGGCAGGCACTAGGACCTGCGCGGAATCCTGGCAGGGCAGGTTTGGAGGCAGCCAGGCACAAGGCAGGCACTAGGACCTGCGTGGAATCCTGGCAGGGCAGGTTTGGAGGCAGCAGGGCACAAGGCAGGCACTAGGACCTGCGCGGAATCCTGGCAGGGCAGGTTTGGAGGCAGCCAGGCACAAGGCAGGCACTAGGACCTGCGCGGAATCCTGGCAGGGCAGGTTTGGAGGCAGCCAGGCACAAGGCAGGCACTAGGACCTGTGTGGAATCCTGGCAGGGCAGGTTTGGAGGCAGCCAGGCACAAGGCAGGCACTAGGACCTGCGCGGAATCCTGGCAGGGCAGGTTTGGAGGCAGCAGGGAACAAGGCAGGCACTAGGACCTGCGCGGAATCCTGGCAGGGCAGGTTTGGAGGCAGCCAGGCACAAGGCAGGCACTAGGACCTGTGTGGAATCCTGGCAGGGCAGGTTTGGAGGCAGCAGGGCACAAGGCAGGCACTAGGACCTGTGGGGAATGACAGCAGGTTTGGAGGCAGCCAGGCACAAGGCAGGCACTAGGACCTGTGTGGAATCCTGGCAGGGCAGGTTTGGAGGCAGCAGGGAACAAGGCAGGCACTAGGACCTGCGCGGAATCCTGGCAGGGCAGGTTTGGAGGCAGCAGGGCACAAGGCAGGCACTAGGACCTGCGCGGAATCCTGGCAGGGCAGGTTTGGAGGCAGCCAGGCACAAGGCAGGCACTAGGACCTGTGTGGAATCCTGGCAGGGCAGGTTTGGAGGCAGCAGGGCACAAGGCAGGCACTAGGACCTGCGCGGAATCCTGGCAGGGCAGGTTTGGAGGCAGCCAGGCACAAGGCAGGCACTAGGACCTGCGTGGAATCCTGGCAGGGCAGGTTTGGAGGCAGCAGGGCACAAGGCAGGCACTAGGACCTGCGCGGAATCCTGGCAGGGCAGGTTTGGAGGCAGCCAGGCACAAGGCAGGCACTAGGACCTGCGCGGAATCCTGGCAGGGCAGGTTTGGAGGCAGCCAGGCACAAGGCAGGCACTAGGACCTGTGTGGAATCCTGGCAGGGCAGGTTTGGAGGCAGCCAGGCACAAGGCAGGCACTAGGACCTGCGCGGAATCCTGGCAGGTTTGGAGGCAGCCAGGCACAAGGCAGGCACTAGGACCTGCGCGGAATCACAGCAGGTTTGGAGGCAGCCAGGCACAAGGCAGGCACTAGGACCTGCGCGGAATCGTGGCAGGGCTTGGAGGCAGCAGCAGCCGCGACACACCCAGACACTGCAGCCGACACACTAACGTGTCCCGACACAGTTTGGAAAGCTCTGGTCTAAGTGGTTTCTGGTTTCTAAACGTTAAGCTAAATTTATTATTTATTTATTACTGTTAGGATAAAGCTTCTTTTTTTCAGCTTGTTATCAGTAACATTTCCAAAAGATCTTGAGATAAAGCTACTTAGGCCCACTTGGTTATGAACTGAATCGTTGCCCAAGTTTGCACAAGAGGCTAACAAGAAAAACAAAGCCCTAACCAAGGTTAAATGATCTTTGCTTATTATGCAAAGTCTTTATTTATTTATTTGTTTGTTTGCTTGTTTAGTCATGCACAATTTTTAAACACCATCATACTCTGAGAAGACTGTTGGCAGTTAACAGTATCATAATTAAAACAGCAGTTAAGAAAATACATAAAACGGATCAACCTAATAAAATCATAATCCACTACAGCTTCCACAATGCAAATGACTGTTTGTAGAGAGTAAGGAAGAAGACTTTGATGGAGGTATGCAAGAACCATGTCCTAGGCCAGGTTTCTCAACCAGGGTTCTGTGGCACCCTACGGTTCCACGAGAGGTCACTAGGGATTCCCTGGGAGATCACATTTATTAAAAAAATTATTTCAAATTCAGGCAACTTCACATTCAAGAGGCAAGTTTCATTCTTTATTTTTAGTTTAAGAACATTGTTAATGCATATATACAGGCTGAATATAATAATTTCTTCTTCTGGCCTATATTTGAGCCTGAATGTGCAGGGGTTCCCCAAGCCCTGAAAAATATTCCAAGGGTTCCTCCAGGGTCAAAAGGTTGAGAGAGGCTTTTCCTAGGCAAAAGGGGCCGAAACAATTGTTAAGCCCAGAATAATGAGATAACATTTGGAAGTGCCTCAGGCAGATGCCTCCCTAAGTGACTGAAGTCTAAGGAGGAGGAGGAGGAGGAGGAGGAACAGCACAATTAGACTTGCAAGATTGGTGTCAGCCCCTAGACCAGGCCATGAAATCAACTCCACAGGAAGGTTAAAAGTCCTTTCATTGAGATTGGCTATAACAACAGAATGTAGCTGTTGCAGGTTCTTTTTTTAAAACCATGCCTAATTGGACTGACCCAGGCTCAAGAGCGACATGAAAACCCTGGACTCTGGAAAGGTGCTTTCTTTATACCTCCCTATAAGGGTTGGGGAGATGTTTTATTTGTAAAAACAAACATATAAAGTGGTATGAGAGTGCTTCCTATATTCTGTTCTATTGCTATCTCTATTATTTTATTATTTTACTTATTTATTTATTTTCTATCCCGCCTTATTATTTTTATAAATAACTCAAGGTGGCCAACATACCTAATACTCCTTCCTCCTCCTATTTTCCCCACAACAACAACCCTGTGAGGTGAGTTGGGCTGAGACTGAGACCAGCAGATGGAGAGTTCTAGTCCCGCCTTAGGCATGGAAGCTGGCTGGCTGACCTTGGGCCAGTCCCTGTCTCTCAGCCCTAGGAAGAAGCCAATGGCAAGCCAGGAGACTGAGAGTTCTAGTCCCGCCTTAGGCATGAAAGCCGGTTGGGTGACCTTGGGCAAGTCCCTGTCTCTCAGCCCAACTCACCTCACAGGCTCCTTCCTAGGGCTGAGAGAGAGGGACTGGCCCAAGGTCACCCAGCCGGCTTTCATGCCTCAGGCGGGACTAGAACTCTCAGCCTGCTGGTTTGCCATTGGCTCCTTTCTAGGGCTGAGAGAGAGGGACTGGCCCAAGGTCACCCAGCCAGCTTTCATGCCTAAGGCGGGACTATTGCTCTCTTTTGGACTGTCTACTTCTTCTGAAGGAGAAACGCCTTCTTTTGTTTGGCTGCTATACTCGGTTTGCTGGGGGCTGCAGAGCACCAAAACACGCATCTCCCGTGTCAAGGCTGCTGCTTTATTGGCAACCAACCGCAACAGTGAAAAACATGACCGCCACTCAGGTCCTTTGCGCACACACGTACACATACCATTTCAAATTTGCAAGATGGAAATGTGTCTTAGGGCTAGGGGCTGATGTGCAATGTGCACCTTCATGGACCCACCGCTCCCGCTTGAGCAGCACGTGTCAGCTGTGGCCAAGGAGACCTTTGCACAGGTCCATCTTGTGTGCCAACTGCACCTTTTTCTGACTAGGAGGCCTTCTGGACCGTCACTCACGCTTTGGTCGTCTCACGTGTGGACTACTGTATTGTGTTCCACATGGAACTGCCCTTGAAGACCACTCAGAAGCTGCAGCTGGTCCAGAATACAGTGGCCCGGGCAGTCCAGTTATGGGCGTGCCACATTATGCCCATGTAGGATCTCTACTTGGGAGCTGCACTGGCTCCCAGTGGGCTTCTGGATGCAATTGAAGGTGCTTGTTGCCCCCTTTAAAGCCCGTCATGGCAGAGGGCCCAGGCACTGCCTCTCTCACATAGGGTCTGCCCGTCCTGTTTGATCAGCACGGCCCAAGCCCCATCAATAAAACAATGTGGTCATCTGACGTGGGAAGCATGCGTTTTCTGTTGCCCCTCCTACCCTCTGAAATAGCATTCCCCGAGATTCGTTTAGCCCCTAAAGGTTCCCCCCGCACATTTGTGCAGTTGTGTCCGACTCTAGGGGCCGGTGCTCATCTCCGTTTGTTAGCTGAAGAGCCAGCGCTGTCCGAAGACGCTTCCACAGTCATGTGGCCGGCATGACGCACGCGGAACGCTGTTACCTTCCCACCGAAGTGGTACCTATTCATCTACTTGCATTTGCATGCTTTTGAATTGCTAGGTTGGCAAGAGCTGGGGCGAGTGCGGGAGCTCACTCCGCCACGCGGGGCTAGGGATTCGAACCTCCGAACCTGCGATCTTCCGATCGACAAGCCTGGCATCTTACCCGCTGAGCCACCACGCCCCTACGCCTGAGATTCGTTTAGCCCCTACTCTGAGCTTATTTCAAAAAGCCCTTAAAACCTGTCCCCCCCCCCCCCCCCGAGTCCTTGGCCTAAATGCTGGTGAGATCCTCAATGGTATCCTTGTCATATGGGGTATGGCAAGGGTTCTCTGTCACGAATCTTTTGACAATTGTTATTTTTTATCTGTTTTTAACATTGTACGTCACTCAGGACTCAGTTACCGGGTGTTGAGTGCACCGTTAGAAGACCTGAAGAACCAGGCTAGGGACAGATCATCATGGAGAAAATCTATCTTTGTGGTTGCTACGAGCTGATTCTGACATGAAAGCATGTAAATAATCACTCAATCTATCAGTGCAAGACCCTGCACTCTGGAGAAGTCCATAATGCTGGGAAAGAAAGAAAAGAAGAGGACCAGCAGCAAGGGGGGTGGACACAGTTATTGTGGTGGTGGGTGCACTGTTGGAAGACCTGAAGGACCAGATCATCATGACCATCCGTGTGGTCTCCAATTGATGGTACATCATCTATCTGTCTGTCTGTCTATCTTGGACACATAATGCAAAGACCTAGCAGCTCTCTGGAGAAGGCTCTGATGCTGGGAAAGGTGGAAGGAAAGAGAAGAAGAGGACAACCAGCAGCCAGGTGGATGGACTCAGTCACAGTGGCGATGGGGGCACCCTTGGAAGACTTGGAAGAACAGGTTAGGGATAGATCGTCATGGATAAAATCTATCTATGTGGTTGCTAAGAGTTGGCAGTACCTTGATGGACCATCATCAATCAATCAAACATCTCTCAGAGTCACTTTGAATTGGGTGGCCTTGCAACTTTCATCAATTAAGTTTAATTAGTTAATCTTTCTTGGCTGGGGAGGAAATGAGAAGCAAGGACTAGAAAGGAAAGAGAGAAAGGGAGAGAGGGAGATGAGGAACAATTGGAAAAAAAACACTGTGGACCCCCTGGAAGCCAAAAAGGACTGAGATATCAGTCTCCTTGAACTGACCTGCTGAGTGGGGATGCTGGGAACTGTAGCTCAAATCATCCGAAGCCCCTGCCCCTTCTGTATGGTGATGCGCAATTCTCTATCCCCAGACATTACCGTTTGCAATTCTGTTTAACATACAGTGTTTTTGCAAATGATTTTCCCAATAGGATATGTCTTCGCACATTACAGTTGTACAAGCCTATTTGAATTTACTAGAGAACTGCATTACCAAAATTAGAAGATTATGGGTTTCATACAGCAACAAAGATCTTATTTATACATCCATTTAAAAATGCAAAATTAGATATGTTCACACTCAAATGCAAATTAAACACACTTCTCCTCAGGACAGAGGAGAAGTGTGTTTAATTTGCATTTGAGTGTGAACATATCTAATTTTGCATTTTTAAATGGAGTTATGGAATCTATATACTACTAAAACTCTCGTGTCTGTTTGATATTTTGTAACCTACAATAGGGTGAAACACTGAATCATAGGGCAAAATTTTTTCAACAAAGGTTGAACAGATGCTTTTCACATTTCCATAAACAAGCTCCTGACTCAGCCAAATACAAAGTGCCTGAGGCTGGCTTTCCACTTCCTACCATGAAGAGCAGGGAAAAACATCAGACTGAAAAAAGATGCAAAAATAGAAATAGGGAAGAAATTTGCCCTGTTCTTACCAACATATGGAAATACAGTTACAAGCCAATCTTTTTCCCTTTTTCACAGTGCCAAGCACTTCAGTCAACAAAGAAAGGCAGACAGAGATCTATAAATCTTATTTATATATCTTCTTTTAGAGAAAGTTGCCAAGGCGTCTATGGGAAGGGTCAAAAAAGTCAAGGTGGCCACCACGGTCATGTGATCAAAGCCTCGCCCTTTTTACCTGCGTTATGGCTGCCATCTTGACCATTTTGGACACTCACCCCCGGAAAATCACTTGCCAAACTGCATCCATCAGGAAATGATGTATAAATGCCATCCTATCTTAAGGAAAACTGCATAAAAATGAGAGCTTGAGGGAAATGATCTCTACCCTAAAAACACAGGGTGGAATTAAATGTCCAGGAGAAAAGGCAAAACCGGGGAACCCATTTAGCTCTGAGATGGAGGACAGAAGAGGAAGATAAAATATCTAATGCTTCCTCTCTTGCCACTTTAATGTTTCACTCGTCCTGAGATCATATTAGCAGGTTCTGCAGCTTGGTTTTGAATCCACAGGGAATTTCTCTTTTGTCTTCCAATTCAGATTCTTACCTTATCTACATCAACTGATTTATATCTAGGATCCTCCGACTCGACTGGACCTGAGGCTTCTAAACCGGTGGAGCACGGTGTCTTCAGATAAGTCTGCAAGAAAAAGCATAGGAGGAGCAATTCAGTGTAAAGGTGTACTCCCTGGGACCAATTCGTTTCATTTTGGGGGTTGACAACTTCTGCCTGATAGGACAACAGGCTTCAACAGATTCCAGACTGCACAGTTTTATATGCTGGGTCTCGAATCATAAATGCACGCCTGCAAAAACAGCCTTGGAGTTTGGAACTCAAGTCTCTCCAGGTTGTTCTTTTACATTCAGTCTTTGTGTCTGTGAAGAAAGGCTGCAGTGCAATTCAAATGGGGGTCGCAGCTGCATCCGGAAGCAAACCAGGGTACGGATTCAAGATCCTACCAGGTGTAAATGGAATGGTTTGCACTGGTCCTCAATTGTTTTCTGCAATTTCTAACAATAACAGTCGTTTGACAATGGAACCAATCACCCATGGAGGTGGTAGCCCTCTTCCACTGGATGTACTGTACTCAACCAGAAGACAGACTTCCATCTGTTGGACAGGCTTTAATTTAGACTGCACAGGGGGTCGCACCTCTTCCAATGTTGCGATTCTATCACTCAAGGTTTCTGTTGTAACCTTAAAAGTCCTAGTTATCTAAGGCTGCTTGTCTGAGGGACCACTTCTCATTACAAAGATGCTCAGATGTGAAGTTCTACAGCACAGGACCTTCTGAAGATACCTTGGAAAGCTCCTTCTCCCATTTTGCTCCCAAACTAAGGAATGCTCTCCCTTAGTAGTTGTGATTGGTCCCCACCCCTTCTGATTTTAGGGGAGAGTGGTATCAAGCACACAATTTCAATCAAGCTGTATTGTTATTGTACTTTATTGCTTATCACCCAATCACCCAATCAATTTTATTATGGCCGTTAACCAGCAAATTCTGCTTATAATTACTGCCTTGTGCTACCCATATTTTCATTACTACCTTTCAGTGAACAATTCAAAGTTCTTGGATGCTTACGGGCTTCCTGGATTGGCTCCAGTTTTCCCTGTGGGTCAAATCCTGACAGTTGCTGAATCATTATTTATTTATTTATTTATTTAATTTATTTATTAATCAAATTTATCACTGCCCATCTCTACCACGGTAGACTCTGCTTCCATTCCAATCCTTTCAGCATCCTTTCTGAAGGCTATGGAAATATTCTGGAGGTTTGCAGTCGAGTGCGAATTGCAGTCGAGTGCAAATTGGAGCCAGGGAAACATTCATACAATCGAAGAGGATATTTGTAGCTCAGGGTCCAAGGAGAGAACAACACCCCCACCAACACAAGCAGGACAAGCCATGATGTATAAACAGACAGCAAGTTCCACTCCCTTTTCTCACTGAAGATGTTGCCTAGCCTGGCAATGAAACGCCTGCAAGAAAACAACAAGGCTCAGAGAGCACCAAGGACTCCACAAACATACATACACACATACATACTCAATTCCATCAACATCAGAACTCTCTGTCCAGAAGAGTGCAATGCTAGGAACAGCTAACATGCTGTGCAGAAGCCTCAAACTCCCAGGCCTCTGGTAGAGGACCTGAGTCTGAGGAAGACACATACCACCCATAGGGGTGAGAAGGGAATTTTTTAAAATTATCATATACAGTATATATGATTAGGAATACTCTCAGCCCTTCAAAATCCCCCAGCAAGATAGTGGGAAGAGAAACTGCAGGGAGAGGATCAAAAATGTCAAGAAGGAAAATGGGTACAAAATGTTTTACAGATGGTATACAACTCCATCAGTAATATCCCAGATAGACAGATAGTATTGTAATAGATGTTGGAAATGCCATGAAACAGAAGGAATGTTTTACTACATGTGGTGGACATGCAAAATAACCCAAAAGTTCCTGGGCAAAGTTCGCAAGTATTGAGCCCAGCAGAACTAGCTGTCTTTCTATCCAGGGACTGGCGAATAATTTGGGGTGGTGCAGAAGGCAGAGAGTCAGTGAAGCCAAGCTGAGGAAAGCCTGGCCTGCAATGGCAGATGCAGAAGAGTCTGAGATGGAGGAAGAAGCTCCAGGCACCCCTGATGAAATCCTGCTGGCCTTCCAGGCAGACCAGACAGGAAACACGACCAGACGAGCTAATACTACTTTATTGTAAGGCTACATTAACAGGATCTGTTATGTATTTTATGATTTTGAAAGAATCTAGAATGTTCTGTTTTAAAAAGTCAGGCTGAGAAAGGTTTTTTTTGTTGGAGTCAGGAGGGCTCATGGTTTAACTCCCTCCTCAGGAATGTTAATTAATTGGTGCCAAAAGGTCTAGCTTGAACTGACCAATCAGAATGTTTCTTAATGTTTTGTTTCCAAATAAAGTAAATAGGTGAGCTGAGTCAGGGTGGTCACATGTTAAACTTTGTCCACTCAGGTAATGCCAAGTTCTTCTTGTAAAGGCTTTATATTGTAAATCTTCCTTTTGTGTTCAGCTGCAGCTATGTAATATTGATATGTAAAATAGACCATGTTCTTTTGAGAAAAGTAATGGGTTAAGTTTGTTCTTTGTTTTAAAATAAAAGCAATTTTTTTCTACTGCAAAAGTTCAGTTTATTTTTTTTTGATCTCTCAATATGTTTCTATAACTCTGATCTTAAATTATTAAAAACAATAAAAGGATCTTTTAAGTCTGAAAGTACAAATCTCCCGCCGTCTCCTTTACAGCCCGAGAACTTAGGGAGGGTCCCTCCTGAGCCTCTTGCCCTTCCCACTATCCAGCTGTGGGCTATGCTGCCTCTTATCCGACCATCCCCTAGGCAGCCTCTCTTCACCCCACTTCTTAAGGTCTTTCTCACATACCACTGCATCACCCTCCCCTTCAGACTCATCCCTGCCTCCCGAATTCCCAGGGGAAACAGATTGTGGGCTGTGAGAACAAAATGTAGCTGTGTCGCTCCCCTCCCTGCCAGTAACTCCCCGAGATCACTCGAGGTGTCACATAAATCAGCTGTGCCTATAGAGTTGGTAGCTGTCCCTCCTTCTGGAATCTGTTGGCCTCCCCCCCTTCATGTCCTGTAGGCCTGATGTGGAAGGAGCTGGTTAATTTCCCATGCCCCATACTTGGTCTCTTGTTTTCCCCAAGGTGCCCTCCACCCCATGGAAGAACTCTTGGTCAATGCCTAACTCCTGCAAGGCTGGTAGTTGTCGAGGATGGGGTTTGTTAGGGTATCAGTCATGAAGGTGGGGCATCAATTGTGGGGCACCTCCCATGCCCTCTCAGACTCAGGATAACCTTTCCAGTGTATCAAGCACTCAACCCGCTTCCCTCTGCATCTAGAGTCTAGCACCACTTCCACCTCGTACTCCTCCTCCCCGTTTACCAGTACAGGAGGGGGGTGCCATCTGTGAACGCAGAGTGCAAGGGGATGATGCTCTTTCACAAGCAAAGACTGATGGAATACAGGGTGAAACCTCCCTGATGCTGGCAATTGCAAATGGAATGCTACTGGGTTTATTGGCTTAGTCAGTGGGAAAGGGCCAACAAATTTTGAGTCTAGTTTCTTGGAAGGTCTCGTGGGAGTCAGAAATTTTGTAGAAAGCCATACCCTTCTGCAGTTCTAGCTCCCTCTTCTTTGCGTGCATCTGCTGCTTTTTTGTATGCCGCCTTTGCTAGTTCGAGCTGTTCCTTTAAGAGGCTTAAGGCTGCTTGCCTCTCGTGCGGGAAAACTGTGGTGTGAGAACAGCGCTTTCTTACCTGGTTGTTGGTAAGACCTGTGAGTGGAACCCATAAGTTTCCTGGAACTGGGACATACCGAAAGAGGAGTGCATTGCATTGTTGTATGCAAATTCAGCAAGAGGTATGCAATCAGTCCAGTTGTCTTGCTGGTATGAAGTATAGCATCTTAAAAATTGCTGCAACAATTGGTTAACCTTCTCAGCTTCTCCGGAGATGCCAGATGATGCAAGGAAGACAATTTTAATATTTAATAAGTCCAAGAAGGCCTTCCAAAATTTGGAAGGGAACTGACTCCCTCAGTCTGTGGTCACATGATTGACCAATCCTCTATATCTAAAGACGTGGTCCAAAAAGAGTCGAACTGTTTCCTGGGCTTTTGGGAGGCCCTTGCAAAGAATAAAATGAGCCAATTTGGAAAATAAACCTACTACTACCAGTATGCTAGTATATCCCCACATTGGGGGAAGATCAGTGATAAAATCCAGAGAAACAGTGTCCCAGGGCTGCAATGGGATCTCTAGCAGCTGCAACAACCCAGCCGGCTTACCATGGATTGGTTTTGCACTATGACAGACATGACAAGAGGAAGCATAATCCTTGATGTTGGCATGGGTGCGCAGCCACCAAAACTCTCTGGAAAGTCTATGTTGGGTTTTAAATATCCCCCCGTGCCCTGATGTTTTGTTGTGGCACAGCTGTAGTATTTCCTCCCTTAGGGGAAGAGGAACATATAAACGTCCATTGTGCAACAGCTGCCCTCCCTCCACTGTGAAAGGCGCAACGGTACCTTGTTGGGCTACCCGGAGGTCATCCTTGCATATGCATCCTGCTGCTCCTGTGTCCTAATCCAAAGAGATCCACAGCCTGTCTTCCTGCTTCCAGCTTTTCGTCTTGGTCAGTTTTACAGTGCGACTCAAAGTTGCATGGCTGGAGTATTGTTGCTGGGGGTGGTGGTGGTAACTGGGGGACCTCGTACTCTGGCTTATGTGAGGGGGTGTGTCTGGAAGCTTGTTCTGGGAGTTCTGGGAGTATGCGATGTAAACATCAAAGCGGGAGAAGAATTGTGCCCACCTGATTTGCCGAGGTGAGAGATTGAGCGTTTTGCAGAACCTCTAAATTCTTATGGTCTGTACGAACTTGTATAGGGTGGGCTGCTCCCTCCAGCAGGTGTCTATTGTTGAAAGGCATTTTTTACCACCAGCAACTCTTTATTGAAAACGTCATAGTTCCTTTCTGCTGGGAGGAGCGCTCTGGAGTAAAAGGCACACAGTAGTAAATCTGCCCCCTCTTCCTCCTCTGCCTGGAGTAGGACCACTCCTACTGCCACATCTGAAGTGTCTGTCTGGACCACAAAGGGGCGGGAGGGGTCAGGAGGGTACAGGAGGGGCTGAGAAGCGAAGAGCTGTTTTAACTCTTGAAACACCGCTTGCTCTTGGTCGACCAGGAGAATCACCGACCCTTTCTTAGGAGCTGGGACAGCGGTTTTACACGGTCAGCAAAATTAGGGATTCCTGTAGAAGTTAGCAAAGCCCAGAAAGCGCTGCACATCTTTCACGTTACCGGGGGTGGGGGGTGGATGTGTGTGCCATGATAGAATAGACTGTACCTTTGCTGGATCCATCCATCTGTGTGCCTTCTGTAGAGATTCTGTAGCCCAAATAGTCCAATTGAGGCAGGTCAAATGCAGACTTTTCTGCTTTGGCAAAGAGCTTGTTGTCCCGTAATTTTTGCAATACATGGGTGAACTACAAGGAGGGGTCTTCGGAATAAACTAATATGTCATCTAACTACACTATGACGTACTTGTCTAGAATTTCTGAAACTATGCCATTCATGAATCTAGAGAAAACAGCTCCACAGTTAACCAGGCCAAAAGGCATCACTGTGTATTCAAACTTGCCATATCTGTATTGAAGGCTGTTAAATACTCGTTTTCTTCTTTCCTTCTGATTAGGTTATAAGCATTTCTCAAGTCTCGTTTTGTAAAGATGCGTGCCTTCTGTAGCCGGTCTAGTAGATAGGAGATGAGTGGGAGTGGATAATGGTCTCTCATTGTCACTCTGTTCAGGTCTTTGTAGTCATGAACGGTACGCCTCCTTTCCCTTCATAGTGGTTACAGCTTCTCCTTCTTGTATTTTGGGGACAAAAAATGTGGGTCCTGATGCTGGTGAGTTGGAAGGGTGAATGAATCCTTTTTTGATGTTGACATCCAAATATTCCTTGAGAATGGCTAACTCATGAGTAGACATGGGATACTGTCTCTTTGCTGGGATTTGGGCTCCTGGCTTCAAATTGATGGTGCAATCACATGCCCAATGTGGGGGTAACATGGCTGCCTCTTCCTCCCCAAACGCATCTGCAAAGTCTGCATATTTTTCTGGCAGTGCCAATGCTCCCTTGTTCTGCATTGGAAAGGGGGGGTATGCTTGCACTGCTTGTAAATGATGTTGCTGGCATTTAGGGGAGGCGAATGAGAGTGTCCCACGTGCCCAACTTACATCTGGATCATGCAGCTGAAGCCACTCTATTCCCAAGATTATGGGCACTTGCAAGGAGGCAGTTACATAGAGCGTTATGAACTTTGTGTGATTTTTGATTGTCAACTGCAAAGGAGCCGCGTGCTGCAGAATCGGTCCTGCTCTTAGTGGTTGTCCATCAATTGTCTCAACTATCATTGGGCTTTCTAGAGCTTGAATAGGCAACTTTAGTTTCGGTACCGTTTCTATATCTATGAAATTAGTGGTTGCCCCAGAGTCTACAAGAGCAGAAAGTTCCACCTTCTGCCTGGAATCAGAAGTAACAATAACAGGAGTAATTAAGTATGCTTGCCTTTTGTCAGCCGTCTTAGCTCTCCTCAAATGGTGGACGGCCCCCCATCAGAGCTCCTGGGAGGGGGGGGGCAGTGAAGTTTCCCTGCAGCAATGTTTGGAAGCACGCTGGGCACTTGCTGGCACTGTGCTCTTTTTTAATATAAATTTTATTAAAAGTTTTACAAAGAACATAAAAACTAACACAAACTAATAGAAAGAAGAAAAGAAGAAAAGAAAGAAAGGAAGAAAGGAAGAAAGGAAGAAAGGAAGAAAGGAAGAAAGACAACAGCAAAAGTGCAGAAAGAATAAAAAGAAATAGACGAAGCTTCCAATTTCCTTTGCAGCAAATCTAAGTACAATTACAAAATTATCTCTTAGTCTATGATTACAAAAAAGCTTTGTAAAAAGTAGTCATTTTTTTTCTAATGATCAAAACCACAAGTCATAAGTGCATTTTTTTCTGTTTCATGTAAAAAGTCTATAAGGGGTTTCCAGTCATCCATAAATGTAGATATCTTGCAAGTCTGAAAGTACAAATCCCCCACTGTCTCCTTTACTGCCTGAGAAACTAGGGAGGGTCCCTTCTGAGCCTCTTGCTCAGTCCATTATGCAGCTGCAGGCTATGCCTCCTCTTATCTGACTGTTCCCTAGGGAGCATCCCTTCGCCGCGTTTCTCAAGGTCTTTCGCAGATACCATTACAACTCCAGCCTCAGGGGGAGCCTAGCAATCAGGCACCTGAGGCTGGCATGGCCAAAGAACACTTGAGGGAGTGGGAGGCAGCAGAAGATGAGAGGTGGATCCAGAACCCCCTCCCAGCCCTAGAGTTCATAGGGCTGAGTGCAGAGCAGAACAGAGGAGACCTGCAAGGCTTCTTGCATGGGAAGGCTGTTTAAGAGCCATCGCAGCCCAGCAGTTTGCTAGGCTCCCCTTGGGGCTGGTATTCATCTGGGGCATCTGGAGCATCCTCCTCCATCTCAGACTCTTCTCTTCTGGCCAGCCCATGGTCAGAGGATTGAACCTTCAAAATGCAAGTCCCTCTTCAGTTGTAGAAAATCATCTTCCTCGGCCAGCAGATGATTTATTAGACATCCTGGGTGTTTAAATGTGGTGTTCTCCAAGGCTCATTAAATACAAAGTATTGCCATGTTGGTTCATGGAAAGAATACATGGCTCAGCACTACCTTTATTAGGACCAAATTTGATCCATCAACTTGGCTTTCCTCCTCGAATCCAAAATTTAATTGGACAGTCTTCACACACAATACACAAAATAAGTAATTTATCGGTTTCATCTTGAAGATCATTCAGTGGCCTGTTAGAACCAGTGAATGGAGCAGAGCTTAACGTTGTGTAAACTCGTGGGCAGAAAAAGGAATGTTGTTTAAAAACACAGCCTGTGAGCATGTTAGAGAGATTCAGGTTCTTATTCTTACACTTTTAGCCCACCCAAGCATAAAGAAACACATGCTTAGACATTGCAGGTACAAAAGGTAAGTACAAAAGAGTTCTTACATTTATTTGGTCCAGGTACAGCCATTTCAGTAGAAATTTGGTTTCAGTTCTTCTTTCTGTTCCCTAAACTGTATACCTCTGGCCCTGTTTGCTGCCAGAGGCTGTGTGGGGATTCCAACACATCTAAAGCAGGGTTTCTCAACCAGGGTTCTGTGGCACCCTCGGGTTCCGCGAGAGGTCACTAGGGGTTCCCTGGGAAATCACGATTTATTAAAAAAATATTTCAAATTCAGGCAACTTCACATTAAAGAGGTTCAAAAACAGTCCACAAACTGCACCCAGTTTCTAAACTTTTCAAATGTTTGGACTTTTAGCTTTCAATAGGTAACAGAACCCAAATCTAGTGTAATCATCTACAATGACTAAAACATATTTAGCACCCCCTATTGTAGCTGGTAATGGACCAATTAAGTCAGCGTGAACTAATTCAAAACATTTATGTGACTTCCTATCACTGAATTTGCTCACAGGAAACACCTTTGACTTTGCAACCTTACAAGCTGTGCAATCCAAATACACTTGGCACTTTTTCAATTCCATTCCAGAACTTGCTTCTGACATCTTTTCAATCACTTTGAAACTCGGATGCCCAAGCCTTCTGTGCCACAGGTGCGCACATGAATCATGTGTTGGCTTATTAATCGTAGCCACATGTTGGTTGCTGCTTGTCCTGGCTTGAACTATTTCATAAAGACAGTTTTGCAAAATACCTTTGCCACAAACATTGTTATCTTTCATAACAATACATTCATTATTACCAAACTCTACAGTATAACCCTGTTTATCCAATTGTGACACACTAATTATATTGTACTCCACTTCAGGTACACACAACATTGATAATTCAATATTTAACCCTGGTACATATACAAATCCCTTACCAGTCACAGATGCAATACTTCCATTAGCTAAAGTAACATGATCTTTATCAGCCTGCCTAAAACTCTTAAACATCTGTCTGTTATTTCCTATATGCTGACAAGCCCCACTGTCAATTAAAAATGGTCCCTTTAAATCTTGTTCTACACTTGAACTAATTAAAGACAGCTGTGCAGCGTCTCCCGGCTTGGAAATTTTCAGCTTAGCCTTCGGCTTCCGTTTCTTATCACAATCCCGCAACAAATGCTTTTGTGACCCACAGCAGAAACATTTTCTCTTCACAAATAATACATTGTTTTGGTTATCAGAACATTCCTTAACACAAACACTGTTTTGCTTAGACCTAATTACGTTAGAACACTGCTGCCTTCTTTGCTCTTCTTCTAAAAGCCTGCTAGATAAGTATCTTATGGTTAAATCTTCCTCAGAGAACAAACCAAAGCTAATTGCCAAAGTATCCCATGTTTCATTTAGAGAACTGAGAATTATATACACTTCGTTAGCTTCTGTAAATTGCATATCTCTCTGAGCCAACTCCTGGAACAACCCTGTCATATAATGCAGGTGATCCCTTATATTATCAGATACCCCTAATCTAGCGTGATAAAGTTTCCTTGTTAGTAAAACCTTACATAACGGTGAGCTTCTTAGATAAACATTCTTTAAAGCTTCCCAACACTTATAGGCTAACTGACAGTCTCTAACATAACACAATTGGCTATCTTCCAGACCTAAAATTATGCTTGCCAATGCTCTATCGTCCTTTAGAGCAACTTCTTCATCTTCCAGGTCTGGTTCAGGGCAAAGTACACTTCTCCAAAGCCCTTCACGCCGAAGATACATTTCCATTTTATATGCCCATGATGAATAATTACTGTCATTCAGTCTTTCCAGAGGAAAACCTCCCCCGACTGCCGGCAACATCTTCACTGTGCTCATCTGTCTTCAGCCCCTTCTGGGCAGACACCAATGATTAAAGACACAGACCTTATCAGAATGTCCTCCAGCTGCAAAACAAGCGTAGGAGAGGAAAAAAACACACACACACAGGCACGGAACCTGTTAAAGCCCCAAATCACTCCAAATAGCCACACGACTCCTGGATAGGCTTCCAAAGCTTCCAGCTCACAGACTGCACACGATCCACCGATCCACAGCCAGTGCAAAGCCTTCCATCGTCTATGGCGTCTCTGCCGCCTCTGGGCCCGTAACCCTGTCAGAGGGAGCGCGCGGAGATGGAGCGGCCTGCCTCTCTCCTAGGCACCAGTGATCCACGTACTATGCAGTAAATAGACTCCAAACAGAAGTTATATCAAATATCCTATTTACTTTATATACATACGTATTTACAGATCACTTCCACAAGTAACAAATGATACACCATCAACGATGCAGCTTTCACGAGGTAAAATGGGAATAATGGGAAATGAGAATGTCCCTGTATATATAGTGAACCTGACCAATCACATTATAGGTCACTCTCGTTATTCACCACACCCAACCTAACTCTAAGCACCTGTTGAATGAGTCACACATGACACATCATTCCTACAACAA